>JBCFYV010001662.1:0-39831 GCA_039000515.1 Timema cristinae
TCACCTTGAGGAGTCATTGTTTTTTCCCCAAAAAAAGACCCCTTTTAAGGCGGGCTCTGAAAACTCCGTTAAAGGGCAGTCCCCTTTTTTACACCCATGAAAAGTGGACATGTTTTTGGCCAAACAGTCTCCCCCGCACACACATCCAACTTGTTGGTATTGGGGGGGAGGTTTCCTCCCCCCAAATATATAAATTTATAATATGAAAATAAAACTATATTTTGAAGGGGTCGGGGGCCTGCTACCCACGTTTAAAGTGAAAAAAACCCCCATTTTTTTTTCAAGCCAAAAAAAATTTTAAAATGCCGAAATTTTATATTTGGGGAGAATAATAAATACTCTTATATTGAAATTTAATGTTCGCAATATATTATAAAACCCCTATGAAATTTTAAGCCCAAACACATCAATGCATTTCAACTTTGGGGCGGAGTGAAAAAAAAAATTTATTTCCCAGATGCACCTAAAGGGAGGGAAAGGTTTGACAAAACCCCGTTTCACCACCGTGCTTTGTTCTTTCGTGTGTGCTATCATTTGCAGTTGTCTGAACGGGGCGCAGAGAGACGTCCAAAGGGTTAACTGTGCCCCAAATCATTTCCCCAGGGCCCAAGAGTGGTCTTACTTTTCCCCTTTAAAATTGGGTTTTTGGGGGTGGAAAGAAAAGCCCCCAAAGAAATTTAAAGGGTGGAGGGGGGGGGTTTTCCCAATTTTAAAACCCAAACCGCTCAATTGGCGCGGGTAAAACTAAAAACCCGAGAAACATATAAAATATAAAATTTATATTTATTAAAATTTAAAACTATAAATCTTAAAGATAGAAAAGTTCCCAAATCACACAAAAATTTTATTCATTTAATTTTCTTTTTTTAAAATTGGTGTATTTAATTAAGGGGGTAGGCTATATTTTTAAAGTAAGACGTGTTTCAAAAAATAAAAATTGTTTGGTACTTTTAAAAGGAAAGCCTCAATGCCCCCCAACATTGCGAAATGCATGTGGAACCAAGCTTTTGCTATCCATTCTATTCAGTTTAGCATCGTTGTAGCTGAATTTTTGGGGGGTTTAAATCTCACCCACGGGGGAAAAAGGGGGTGGCTGTATAGACCAATTTTAATGGGAAATTTAGCCTTGTTCGCAACTAAAATCCGAAAAGAAATTTTAAGGGCCCCCACATAAAAGCACTCAACATTTGCGAGAGTGAAAAAAAAATGTACCTTCAAAATCCCCTAAAGGAGGGTGGGTTTTGAGCGCCCGCCCGTTGCACACCGTGCGTTCGTTCTGTGTGTGCTATCATTTGCAGTTGACTAAAACGGGGCGCCGAGAAAACGCGCCCAAACCAACGTCGATAGTTTGGGGGGGGCTGATGATTTAAACGGACTTAAAAGCTGGTCTTAGGAAAATTTTTTTTGCGCATGCGCGGGGAAAAACCCCATTAGATATTATCATTACAGACGGCGGGCTTTTTTAAAAAGAGGGTATAAATAAAACCCCGCTCTTTAAACATTTGGTCATTTAAAAATTTGTATTAAAACGCCGCCGAACATCAAAAAATGATTTCGAGTCGCTAGAAAATTTTCTAAATTTGGGAAAAATTTTTTTTCTGTATTTTTTAAAGGGGTTTTTTTTTGTCCTAATACAGCGGGGGGGGACAATTTGTTTCTTCTTTTTTTGTTAGTTAAAGGGGCCCCCAAAGCGTCTATGGTTTAAAACCCGGGGGTTTTTTTTCGACCCTCTAGAGCTTTTGGGGAAACTTTGATGAAAATGGGATCTGTGTTGGGGGTTTGCCAAGCGTCTAGGGGGAACTTTAAAAGCTTACAATATTTTGAGACTTTTGGTTTTTTTTTTTTCCCCCCCCAAAATGCTAAAAAATTTTTTTTTTTTAATTTTTAGAAAATTGGGATCCAATTGGGTTTTTGGGTTGGGGCTCAGGGTGTCATCATCTACCCCCCGGAGGCAAGGCCCCCGGATTTAAAACGTCAAAGGGCCAGCCCCTTCCCCCTTCCAGCCGGGTTTTTCCATCAGACCCCCAAATCCTAAACGGGCACCCCCCCCGTTTCAGGGGGTTTCCCCACCTCAGACCCAGACTCCGGCAAATCCCCTTCTATTTGAGGAAATGAGCACCCCCACTTTTTTGGGGAGTTTTGGGGCCCCTTTTCCCCCCTTATGTAATAACAATCTACACGAAAAACCCTCCATATTTGAAAATACCCCGTTTGGGGTGTGTAACTCTCTCCCTCTCGCAAAAAACACCTTTTTATCTCGCTGCTTATCCCTTTTTGGCATTTTACACATATAGTTTACTAATCAAATACAAATTTGGCTCGCGCGCCAGCTTGGGACCCGGAAAAAAGACAAGAAGCTACAAAAATGAAAATCACTTGCAACTGAAAAAAAGTTTTTTCACCTTCTAAATTTTTCTAACAATAGAAAATTAAAATTGGGGCAAAAATAAAGAAGTGGTTAGGGGGGCACTTATTTTTAAAAGTTATAAAAAATGATTTTTTTTGCAATTTTAAGCACCGTTTTATAAAAAAAAAAAATGGGGGGGTATTGCACAAAAAAAAGGATTTGTAAAAATTTCCAAAAAAAAATTTTTTGCACGTAAATTGACAAATGTTCCCTTTTGAGAGATATTTTTTAATACGGTAAACAAAGATATCAATAATTTAACAAAAAAATTTTTTCCCACCACTCACGTGGCGGGGTTTTTTTTTTATTAGAAAAGCAAAAAAATAATTTGTATAAGTGGTTAGTTCCGGGAACATAATATCGCGTTATTGGAAAAAGGTATAATGCCCCCGGGGTTTTTTACGGAAATCTTTTTTTCAGTTTTCCATTTCCCCTAAATTTGGGCACTTTTTAAATTTTTAAAAAATTTTCCCCCCCCACTTCAAACCTTTTTAGTAATGTTTTTGGAAAATTTTTTTAAAAAAAATATAAAAATTACTACTAAGCAAACCAAATAGCCTTATTAAGCCAAAACAATTTTTAAAAAAAATTTTTTAAAGGGGAAAAATTTGGGCCCAAAATTTAAAAAAATTTTTTTGTTATTTTATCCCAAAAAATTTAAAAAAAATGTTTAAAAAAAGGGTTTTGGCCTATTTTAAAAAAATGCAAAAAAAAATTTTAAATTTTAAAGGGCCAAATTTTTTAAAAATTTTTAAAAAAAAATTTTTTTGCCCTTTACTAGAATTTAACAAGAAATTTTTTTTTTTAAAAAACCAACATTTAAAACAGGGTTAAAAAAAACTGGGTTTGCCCCATTTTAAAAAAAAAAACCCCCCCGGGTTTTTGGTTGTTTTTGGGATTTATTCCTTTTTATTTTAAAATTTTTTTTAAAATTATCTAAATAATTTTAAAAAATCAAGTAAAAAAAAAAAAAAAATTTTTGGGGGTCAACTAAAATATATTTTAATGTAAAAAAGGGAAATAAGAAAAAAGGAAAAACAAAACAAAACTTTTTTTTTTGATGTCAAAATAAACTTTTTTTTAAAAAAGGTAAAAAAAATTATGAAAAAATTAGTTTAAAAAAAATTAAACCAAAAAACGGCTGAAAATAAAAGTTTTCCTTTTTTTTTACCCGCATAATCAAAAAATTTTCTTTTTTTATTCAGAATTGGCCCAATTTTTAAATTAAAAAATCAACCCCGGGTTTGGGAAAAAAATAACGGCTCTAAAAAAAAAAAATTTTAAGGAAAAAAAAAAAACTTTCCCCACGGTTTTGAGACTTTTTTTTTTTGGAAATTTTTTCGGAAAAGAAACTTTTTAGAAATTAAAACGATACCTAAAAAACCGTTTGGGACCAGGCGACGACGGATGATTTCTTGAGGGTTTTTTCCCCCCCCCCTTTAAGTGTTTTGGGGCAATTTTGTGGGGATTTAGGGGGGGTTGACTATCCCCCTTATAAAGGCTTAAACCGGGCGGGTTTCTTGATGGTTGCTACCCCCTGGGAGTGTATGGAACATAGTTTGTGCCGAGTACTGCGTTTTGCCTAACCCCCCCATTATGCACATGGTCTTTCAAAAAAACAACAACGCTCGAAACTTCATCATGTAGAAGATAATTACCCTAAACAGATCAAAATATATATTTTCCCAGGTCGAAAGTAAAATCAGCTGCTCTTTGAGCAATAAATCTTCACAATAATAACTGATGTTCGTAGTTGAACAAATTCAGGCCCGTAAAGTATTTAAGACGTAAGCGCTGTTGAAAAAAATACTTGTTTTAATTACAGAAAATTAAATTTCACTTAGGTTGCCATGGCAATCAATTATGTGACATATTCATTAATGAATAAATTATTAAAGAGATAATTTTGAGGTTAAAACTTACCAGGATAAAATAGACGTGTTTTTTTTCACTCTCACTTCATGACAAATGCTTACAACTTGTAAGGTGTTTACTGGCTTTAGGAGAACAAATTATCATATTATAATAATACCCGAAAATTTAAAGAGATAGTTTCGATGTTCAAATCTCACCAGGGTTTGTTTTTTTTCACATTCCCTTCACACAATGCTGCCTCTGTGGGTTTGAGCTAAAGCAATTATGTTGTGACAATCTTACTTGACAGTTATTATCAGGTTGAAAATGGATGCCATAAATGGAGGGACGAACACAACATCCCCACCTGCCGCGCTATGGGCCACTCCAACCCAACGCCGCCGCACCGTCCCAGCGCCATGAAGACGTGGTTCGAGCCCCGTGCCCACGTCTGGTGCCGTTCATCTTCACCCCAGTCCTCTAGACTCCAGGCAATCTCAAGGCATATCTTTCCGAATACAAAATCACGGTGTTCAGGGAATCGCCGGGAGACAGGTCCTATATGAGGGCCTACCCCGCCCGAACATTCCTTTAAGGGCACCTTATTTGTATTTATCACGACGAAAAGCAAAACCATTTGACGTCATAAATCCTTGACGCCGCATTTAATGCTCGTCTTGTGTGAACGGCACACGCACTGCAAATGCTAAAGTACGAGCACTTAAATGCGGCTGTCAAGGATGTTATGACCAAAATGGTTTGCTTAGTCGTCGTGAATTCAAATCACACGGTGCACCTTAAAGGAATGTTCGGCGGGAGTAGGCCCCTCATAGAGGACCTGTCTCCCCCGGCGTTCCTAACACCGTGTTTTTTATTCGAAAGATATGCTTGAAATTGTTTCACTCGTTTATTCCACCACCCTTCAAAGATTTCAACGGTCATCAAACATCGGCATAGTTCCAACTGCTTTGTATTTTTGAATATTAACGACCCTTTTTGATTTGATTAAATGTGTTCATGTCCATACATCCTAGGATTTCTTTTTTATTGTCACATATAGCTTTGGCGACAACCAGTGCACGGCAAGGCAACGACTGTCTCCCTTTCTAATCCGTAATGATCCCCTTGGTTTTTACGGCTAATATATGCTAGCGGGAGAGATGTTTATCACTTTTATATTACCCCCTCCCGAGAGGCTCCTTAAAGTGTAGAGTTTAACGTACTATTGTGCTGTACTCAAAAACAAATATTACTCTGCAGCCCGCTACTTACGTTATCAAGCACTGCTCTAGTCGTCTACTGGTCTGCTTCGCTAAATGAGACATACACAGGGCTTAACGTTGAGTCAGTGCCTACTCAAAAGTAAGCCTACGTGGTCATCGGCACTAACGCCATGGTCCTGCAACCGATGGAGCAAATTATTAATTTGTTCTTCAGACAGCTTATTGCGATCACGATCGCTTGCTGGTGCAGCCAAATGTACGGTAATTTCCCTAACCGGTAATAAAAGAAACGCCTCAATTGTTAATCTCTCTTGAACGCTTACGAAAGGGACGCCATTTTTGCAATGCCCCACCTACCTGATTCACCGGACCACTAATCCCAGTTTGTCCGGCGTGAAGGTCTTGCTTTTGACCGTCTCCAGGGTCCCACTCCTCGCTTCCCGGTCTCGAACTCGAACCCCCCTCTCCCTGGCGTAGATGCAGGGTGAAGATGTAACGCCAGAACGATGGCAACCGGGCTCGAACCCCGTCTTCCCTGGAGCAGGGACGGTGCACGGGCGGAGTTGGGTTGTAGTGGCCCCATAGCGGCGGTGGGGATGTTGTGATCGACCCTCCATTTCTGGCTGATCTGGCCTCCAATTCAACTATAAATACCTGTCAAAGTAAGAACTGTCACAAACATAATGCTTTAGCTCAAACCACATCTAGGCATAGCATTTGTGTGAAGGGAAGTGAAAAAGAAACACACCCCAGTGAGATTTGGAACATCGAACTCATCTCTTTAATATTTTCGTATTAAATAATAAGTTAAATTTTTTCTCTAAGCATAAAACTACAGATCAAGCATTTTGTATGAAAGTGAGAGTGAAAAAAAACAAAACGTCTATTGTTAACCTGGTAAGATTTTAACCTCAAACGTTATCTCTTTAATAATTTATTAATTATGTAATATGTCACATAATTGATTGCCAAGGTGCAACCTAAGTGAAATTTATTTCTGTAATTAAAACAAGTCAATTTTATCAACAGCGCTTACGGTCTTAAGATACTTTACGGCTGAATTTGTTCAACAACTACATCAGTAATTAATGTGAAGATTTATTGCACAAAGAAGCAGCAGATTTTACTTTGTCGACGACCTGGGAAAATATATATTTGATCAGTTTTAGGGTAATATCTTTCTCAATAATGAATGAGCGTTGTTGTTTTTTTTTGAAGCATGCCTACTGAGGAGGGGTAGGCAAAACGCAGTTACACGGCACAAACTATGTTCACATACACACCCAGGGTTAGCAACCATCAAGAACACCCCCCGTTGAAGCCTATATAATGAGGCAATAGCCAACCCGCCCTACCCTCGCCACAAACTATGCTCACATACACTCCAAGGGGGGTAGCAACCGTCAAGAAACTCATCCGTCTGTCGCCTTGCTAAACTGATATGCTAGCGCTATCTGTTTATAAGTTCTACAAGTTACATACTCCTGTAAAATTACCGAAAAAAAAGTCTCACACACGTCGGTAAAGCAATATTTTCTCCTTGAATATAATTTTAGAGCCGTTAATTTTTTCCAAAGCTCGGTTGATTTTTTAACTTAAAAGATTGTGGCCACATGTCCTGAATTAAAAAAAGTGAAAAGTTTGTGAGTCTATTTCGGTTCAAAAAAAAGGATAACTTACATTTTCAGGCCGCTTTTTTGGTACATTTTTTAGTAAACGTAATTTTATCATAATTAATTTTACCTATTTAAAAAAATGGTTTATATAGACATCATAAAAAAAAGTTTTAGTGATATTGTGTCCTCCCTATTTCATAGTTTCTTAATAACCATTAAAATATATTTTATTGATCCCAAATAATTATTATTTTTTTTACTTGATTTGGTAACTTATTTAGCATACAAGTTAAATAAAATTAAATACTCATATAAGGTACAAAAAAATCCCAATACAAACCGAAAACTCGTAGGGCATTTCTTTTTTAAATAGGTCTAAACCCAGATTTTTTCAACCCTGTTTAAATGATGTTATATTATAACAAAAGTATCCTTGTTAAATATCTAGCTAGTCTAAAATATATATTTTTTAAATTAATAATTGGCCTTTATTAATTTTTGTTGTGCATTTTTTAAAATTGCCTCACGCAGGTTTTTAAACGATGTTTTAAATTTTGGTATACTAATAACAAAATAATTTGTTAAATGCTAGCCTAAATAATTCCTTAAAAATTATTCATTAAATTGTAGATTGGCTAAATATAGGCTATTTGGTTTGCTATATGCGATAGTAATCTTATATTATTTACTACACAATGATTCCAAAGCATACAACAAAGTGATTGAAGTGTGTGGGCTGACATTTATAATTGACAGTGTCAAATATGGGGAATGGAAGAACGTGCCGAAGATTTCGCGTGAAAAACACCGGCATTCTTACCTTACTTGCCGATTAACGCGAATATTATGTTTTCCGGAACTAATCACGTTAGCTACAAAGTTATATTTTGCGATCTATATAAAAAAAATACACAATGCCCCCACGTTGAGTGGTAGGAAATAATTGTTATAGATAAAATTAATGTGATATCATTTTATACCGATATTAATAATATCTCTCACAAGGAACAGATTGTACAATTTACGTAGTGCCTCAAAATTTTAATTTGGAAACTTTATGTACAGCCTGATATAACTTTACAATATCCCACTAGTGCAATATCCCTCCATTCTTATCTTTTATAAATTCGGTGCTTAAAATTGCACAAAACTCATTCTTTTCATAACATTCCACAAATGAAGTGTCCCTCCGCTCAACCACTTCTTTAGTTAGCCGCCATAATTAATTGTCTACTTGCAGTTAGTAAAGTTTAGAAGAGACCAACTTTTTTTCAGTTGCACAGTAGACCTTGCAAATTTAGTAGCTTGCTTGTCAATTTACACGTGCAAGCTGTGTCGCGCGCAGCCAAATTTAGTGAGTACTTTGCATTAGTCAACTAATAGCTTGTCAACTGGACCTAAAGGGATCAAGCTATCGACGAATAACGGTGTTTGGTGCGAGAGGAGAGAGAGCTTACACACACTGACAGGCTATTTTCAAACTAGTGGATGGTTACGTGTAGATGTTACTTACATAGCAGAGGTCACGGGTGTCCAAAATCTGCCCAAACAGTGAGAGTGCTCAATTCCTCTCAGACATAGAGAGGAGCAGGGGCCAGGAAGACCTGGGTCTGTGTGAGGACCGCCTGAAAACGGCAGGGGTGCTGTCCACGTTAGGATGTCGGGGTCTGAGCGAGACCCGGCTGGAACGGCAAAGGGGCTGCGACTCTGCCGTCATGCATAGCAGGTTCCTTGCGACTCCTGTGGGGTAGATGATGACTACCCCCTGAAGTCCCCACATCCCAAACGCATGGATCCCAATAGTCTGAAATTATAAATAAATACAATTAATTAGCATTAAGGTGGGGAAAAAAAAGCACCGACAAGTCTCTAAAATATTGTAAAGCTATTAAGCTACCCATAGACGCATTGCATCTACCACACGATCCCATTTACATCAAAGTTTGCCAACTGCTCTAGAGGTCGAAACCCACCGGTTGTACACCATAACAGCTTTGGGGGCCTCTTTCAACTACAAAAAAAGAAGAACACCATGTACGCCCAGCTGTAATAGGCAACAAATAAATCCGTTAAATATACAGAAAAAAACTTACCTAAATTAAGAAAATTTTCTAGCGACTCGAAACACATTTTTTATGTTCGCGTCGTCAATCACAAATGAATGACCAAATGTAATGACGGGTTCTATTTATACCCTCTTCAAAGAGCCTGCCTCTGTAATACCTAATATCTAATGTGTACTCTGCCGCATGCGCTATAAAAGATCTGTCCATAATGACCAGCTGTAAGTCCCGTTAACTCATCATACCGCTCCAATCTATCGACCAGTTCTGGACGCGTCTCTCGCGGTCTCCGTTCAGTCAACTGCAAATTGATAGCACACACAGAACGAACAAGCACGTAGTGCAAACGGGCGTCGCACAAACCTACCCTCCCTCAGGGCATCTGAAGGTAACATTTTTTTTCTCACTCTCGGAAAAATGTTGAGTGCATTGATGTGTGGGCTTAAACTTTCAAACGGATATAGTTGCGCGAACAAGGCTATCTATTAAAATGGTCTATACAGCACACCCCCCTTTGTCCACGTGGTGTGAGATGTTGAACCGGAACTTGCAGCTACAAGCGATTGGCTGTAAACTGAATACGAATGGATAGCAAACGGCTGTACCACAATGCATATCGCAAATGTTGGGTGCATTAGGCTGTCCACTTAAAAGTACCAAACATTATTATTTTCTCAGAATACAGCGTCTTAATAAACATATAGCCCTATCCGCATTAATTAAGTACAACCAATAATATAAGAATATTAAATGAATCAACATTATGTGTGATGGTAATCTTTTCCTATCTAAAGATTACAGTTTTATTATTCAATAACTATAAATTTATATAAGTTTATATGTTTCTACGAGGTTGTCAATTTTAACAGCGCCAATTGAGCGTTTATTTGGAACACTCCACTTAATTACTAGGGTCTTTTCTACACACCCAATGCCCCTTTCACGGGATGTAAGACCACTCTTGCCAAGCAAATATGGTGCACAGTATAACCATTGCTAGAGCGGACGTCCTCTGCGCCCCGTTCAGACAACTGCAAATGATAGCACACACAGAACGGAACAGGATGCGTACTGTGGTGTCAAACTGGCGCTCGGGCGTCGGAGGAACCTACCCTCCCTCAAGTGCAGGCTAAGGTAGAGGCTGTGGGGCTAATTTGTTATGTGATGCAGCAGCGAGCACACGAGCTATTCGACAGAGATGAGATTCACATGGACATTGTAAATTGGTATGCATGTGTGAGTTGAGGATCGTCAGCACATCTTCTACGCTGATAGTGGATTCAGGAGAGATAATATATAATATGACATCATATATAAATGTTGCCGAACATTAAATTCAATATAAGAGGCTATATATTAGTCCTCCGAAAATATAATTGGCGAGCATTAAATATATAATTGGGCTGAAGAATAAAATGGGTGTTTCACTTTTAAACGTGGTAGCAGCACGCGACTACAGACTATAGTTTATTCAATACTATAAATTTATATATTTGGGCGGAGGAGCCTCCCTCCAAGTACCAACAAGTAGGATTGTTTGCGAGAGACTGTTAGGGCATAACATGTCCACTATCATGGGATGTAAAAGTGAGACTGCCGTTTAACAGAGTTTTTCAGAGCTGCCTTACAGTTGTCTATTTTGAAAACACAATTACTCCTCAAGGTGAATGGAGGTTATTGCTCGTCGACGTCACCCCAGAGAGGTAATGACCGGTGAGGGATGAACAACCCCGGCTCTGAGGAAGAGGGGTGGGGAGGGAAAGTGAAAGGCAATTTTGGTCAATACAAACAGGCAGCGACCCCCCCAACTGGATATCTGTGTCATTTACTATTGGGCATCCGAGGAGAAAGATGAAATTCGTGGGAGCGCGAGCCCGGGGTGGCTTTATGTTTCAGAAAATAAACTACAGCGCCCTAAATTGATGAAATTAAAAACACCTCTACCAACCAATAATAACTCCAACCCCTCAATCCTACCAATTAACTATAAATTAATTAACAATAATCAATTAACAATAATTAATTACGATGATTAATAATTTATCAGCAAGAACCAACATGTCCAGGGTTGTAGGGAAGGGGAAAACCAAGCACTGTAGGGAAAACCAACAGCCAATCAGAGAAAGTAGGGCAGCGGAAGGAGGGTTGGGGGAAGAGAGGGGGTCAGCCAATCACAGAGAAAGAGGCGTGGTCACGTGACCAAATCCCACAATCCACAGCGTAGGTGTTCATGGGGCCTGAACACGCCATGTAAATGTAACACACGCCAACCTTGAGATATATTGGCTAATCCAGTGTTTTTCAAACTGTGGGTCGTGACCCCAAATGGGCCACAAAGTCTTGAAAGGTTTGGGGGGTGTGGGGTCGTGGTCGTAAGCCATGGTAAAATAAAAATACAGTGTAGATCCACACAACAATAAAAATACAACAATTCTTAGAAAAGATCATTTTTAAATATAGTTTTTACAAATATACACTGCATTAAAAGATGCAACCAATAATTTCAGTGAGAAGGCTGTGCCTGTTTATTTTTTTAATAATATGAAAAATCGTGTTCTATTTTTAGACAAATAGCCAAATCAATTCTAATAGGATTTATTTTCTCCTCTTAGTTTTATGTTTTCACACCATAGAAGGATAAAGCAATGTTCACATAGTTAGGATGTGTCGAATTGGCACTAACAATCTCAAAACTTCCCTTGCCCTCTGATATTCTTCTTTTTCTCTCATCCAGATGACGTCAATCTTTTGCGAATTAAATTTCATTTTAAGCATGCCATCAGCTGCAACATCTATAGCATCATTTCATATTCGTGTTCAGATCATTCAGTTGACTGACATATCTAAAAAAGGATGTTTGTATTCATCCCTATGCCAAATTGTCCAGCGTCAGAGTTCAGTTCCTGGAAGTAACTTAATAATCTTTTCCAAATCATGCAGCTCTTGTATCATGCAAGGAATGTGAGAACTTACTACTAACGATTGGTCCGTTTTCGACAATCTTCTGAACGCCAAAGGGAAAGAACCATATATCAATTTGTATGGTAAGAGACGTTGACCAACAAACAATTTTTCTGAGGAGTACATTAGACTTATATCCTTGACCGATAGAATATGTTCTTCCTTCTCTCTTGAGGCTCCTTGTTTAAATATTTAGGTGGTTAAAAAATCAGTGAGAAATGATAGTTATTTGAATAGCCAACATGGATCACAAAAGTAATTCGCATATTTAATTTATGATCATTGTAAGAACCATAACAATTCAGCATATATTCCAGAACGCGTTGTTAATACATTTACCCTTTGTTAGCCATCTGACTCTGTATTGATAAAGGAGATTTTTTATGGAGCGAACCCATGTCTTCACAAATGATTCTAAACAATCGAGTTTACAAAGCATTACCTTAATAGAGGTTCACAACTTGATCACCTTTTTCAGTACAACATTCAAAACATAAGGTAAAACCATGGCTGCCAGTAGCTTGCCGATGAAGAAAGCAGTGTTCTCCATGAAACATATGGCAATTATTAGATTTTAATTTCGCAACGAGCCCGCTTTGATTGCTACATAAGCTTTTAGTCCATCGTTACGAATAGCGATACATTTTGTCCAATCAATCTCTTAGTCGCGATGTTTTCTGTTTAACAGTTCGTTTCAAAATACTCTTCCAGTAGTGTTTGCAGGGAAGTGCTTTGCCAAAATAAAATGTCTCATGTTACTTTCACTGCTTCAAAGCGTGCACCAATACCACCAAATTTCCAAAAATCTGCAACATTAGTAGAATCATTCAAACTGCAGAGCAAAATGTGGGCTATCTTTAATTTTTGGACTAATTGTTCTTAATAATGTCACCGCCAAATCGTTTTATATTCTGCGTTCAAATAGTATTTTTCAGAAGTGGTATGCTTTTTTAGCTTGTTTGTCTTCTGCTTAACTAATATAATCTCAACCATCTCCAAGCTGCTAGCTTCTAAGATCACGGCAACTGAGTATTCGGCTCCAGCTGTAGCGAATCGGTAGTCTAGCTAAAAAAAGCTTTCTCTTTGACAGTGGGATTCCTAAAATAAGATTTAAAAAAAACTTTAAGATGAATTTTACTATTTTATAAATATATATTAAAAAATTTAATTATTTAGATTAATTTAATTAAAAATTGAGTGGATTTAAAGCTAGATTAAGTCTTTTGGTAATTATTCAAATATCTTATCTATTAAGATTTGTATGTTAAATTCGAATGGATGATGAAAATAAATATTTCTCAAAACTTTAACAAGATACAGAAAACCTGTGAATTATTTGAGATGGAAATTGCTAGGTTTCTTATGAAAAGTCCTCACGTAATATTATTTTTAAACCAACACATAATCTAAGTATATATACCTGAATCATAGGTAGTTTTGCTGATGGTTAAAGGTTCTCACTTAGATAGAAGAAATGTAACGGTTATCAGCATCCTAGTTATGTCAGTGAGGGTGATGCATAAGTTTTTGATGCTTAATACCTCACGTGATAATACAGATCACCGCAAATTAACACATTGAGGTGTATTATTCATGACCTTAAAATGATAATTAATATCAATTGTCGTCATAAAGTCTATTTCTTTTCGTTTATAACATGCTTCCGCTACAACATCTTGTACTAGACAAGGAGGGCTGCACAGATCATTTTAGAAACTCTCCATTACGACCGTACACGCTGGTGTAACGCTGACAACTGTCAAACACTCTTCACTATGCAGCCGCTGACCATTGACCATTAACCAAACTGTGCCGTACTCTCTCCTCCCGCCCAACAGCACCCAAACAGCGCCCAACCCTTCAATTGAAATAATTGATATAATTTTATTAATGCAGGGATTCACCTGAGTTTTTTTACTTGTAATGCGGTCGCATTTCAAGTAGGACTTGATAAACACTGTGTCTAAACCATCAGTCATTCTGGGGTTTCCAGGGTGTTTCGCGAACAAAAGGCTCATTATCGTCCTTCTGGTTCATTGTACCACAGATCCGCGGTTCGAATTCGACCAAAGAACTGGGTGATGTTTTTCTTAATCGTTCCCTTCCTCAACATCCTCACTAAATTTAATATACATTTTCTCTAAATTCTACCCTAATGCATCCCTATCCCATTAGTGCCAAATGTAGTGATAAACATGAGTAGTAATAAAAACGCGGAACACGGAAAAACACACGTGAATAGAACTATACATGAGCTGTCGACATAAAAACTTTCTTTTATAAGCACTATATATAGAAATGAGGGCATTGGGTTACTTTTTCTTTTGGTTTGTTATTTTATTCACTTTTCTTAACAAAACTATAACATTTTGAAAAACAGGTGGAATTTAATAAGGAAGGCAAATTTGATAAAATGTGTTTATAGATTTCAATATAATTAGTAGGATTAAAATGGAAATTTAACATAAAATCATCTAATAATTTAAATAAGAACTCATTTAGTTAAACAAACTGAGTTTAAATTTACATAAAAAGTAAAAAATTATAATAACACTTTAAAATGTGAGTCAATTCATAGTGACATATAACGATTATACATATTAAAAATATAATTTAACATAAATTGGAATGTCATTAACAGTATTATATTGGAAAATAAAGTAATAACGTAATTTAATAGAGTTATAATAAACTATAAAAAATTGCCATTTATTTATATATTGCTTGGAAAATGTAAAAAAAGTAAATTTTCTCTAATTTTGTTGAAATCTATTTTCTTATCTTAATCCCGTAGCTCCTGTGGATAGGCTCAATAAGATGGACCTAAGTTACATATAGAGTAACTAGTTTCGGCACACTCCGGTCTATCAACAGACTCATAGCAAAAAATAAAATAAAGGCAACTTAGTAGGTTGTTATGGTTAAAATTAATGCCGATGGTCAACCCTCTCCCATAGACATTGTAATGAAACTAACTTTACAGTTCTTCCAAAGGCACGGCCATAGAACACCGCTGAAAACATCTTCATTCAAACCGGCTTTGATAAAGAGTAAAATTGTTCTCAATGTACAAACACAATTCGAAATCAAATCCTAATCAATATCCCTAAGAAACTCCCACAACATACCAGACTAAAATAACCAATCCTGCCCTTCCATCCAGTAGATTAACATGTTCGGTACAGTGTCAAGAAGACGTTGTACCTTCCATTTCCTTTTTGTCATTTTCAATTCCTCATTTTCCATACCGTTTAATTATCTATCTACTGTACACATATTATATATAATCACCACCTATTTTTTAGTCCACAGTTTGCACTCCCTAAAAATATTTTTTCATAGCTTGGTTGCTAGACGTTCTCTAAGCGACTGACTTTTCCACACCTCCATCAACGTTTAATCTGGTGAAAACAGTATATCCGCAGGGTGACAACAGTAGGAAATAAATAACCATATATAACTATAGTTAAAGAACAATAAAAATAAGGAATAATTAATAAATGCGCTAAAAACTAGATATAAATAATAAAAAATTAAGTAAATAATTAATAACTGCATTAAAACACATGACTAGTTACAAAATTATCATTCAAAGGCAAAATATTTATGAAATTTAGAATACCTTGTCTTTGAACCTATATAAGACATGCAAATATCGTCTAAAATCGCCACGTTTTAAGGTGCAACAGTTTCTACATTTGAAATTGCGGAACAGCACACTTGTGGTGTAGGTAGTTCTAGGTACCTAAACAACCCTACATAGTGCGTGAAACCTGATCCTCAGGAAAGTTTTGAGATATTTGACGTTGAACTTATATCAGACATGCAACCATCCCTTTAGAATCTGGTGTGTGTAGGTAGACTAGGTAAATTATTGTCACAACACACTACCAAATGCGAGAATTTCAAAAATATGTTTTTTCATATCATATACCTTTTTTTAATAGTTTAAACTTAAGCGAATTGAGTATTTGACGTAATAGCCCCGAATTTGTAACCTATAAAACGCTGTATGTAGCAAAAAATATTCTTATTATATATATATAAGTATAGGATTGGATGTCACTTATCAAATACTTTCGTAACTTATTATGAATTTGAACAAAGAAATAGGCCCTCAAGAGAAAAATAAAATAATAATTTATTTTCCATTCTTTTAAAATAGTTTCTAATTCAGCAATATATTAAAAGCCTATAGTTTTAATTTAAATAATAAATTACCACCTTCGTTCTAAGAGCAGCTCAAAACAAGTCTATTACTGGCACATTATCCATAATTAAGGTTTGTAGAAGATTGAGACTATGATTAAGCCTCGTTTCTTTCCAAAAAACAAGACACAACAGATTTTTAATATCTGCCAACACATCTAACAAATTATTCTTTTTAATTATAGTTAACCACTCTTTTATATAACTTAATGCAAAAAAATATAAATAAGATTATACAAAATATTCTCATATTTTAAATTATTAAATTCTTAAGCTACAAGAAAACAAAATTAATTCCAAAAACAAAATCAAGAGCTAGAAATGAGTAAAATAAACATGTCGGGGAATAAAGAAAATAGTTTCTTATATATTATTGGAATTATAAAATAAAATTGAAAATTATGCAATAAAATTTGTATTATGCGACCTCTGATATATCTTCTTTTCCTTTAAAGGTGTCTCTTCAGGTGACCTCCACGAACTTAATAAACGGTACTTATTCAAATGGACCATGTCGACCTTCTTCTTTTTAGGGGCCAACAATAAATCTATAATATCATTCCATCAATTATTGGTTTATTAATTAAGATTATAACATTCCTCATTATGGTTGATTAATTTAAGATTCATATCTAAACTATGTTATTTTATCTAGTAGAAAACATTATAGAATTTGTTGAGCTCTCAATAACGCTATTTTACTTTACAAATTACACGCATTCTATTTACAGCCGTCCTGTCATAGCTTGGATAAACAATTACAAATCCAACTTAAAACTTTAAGACAAGCCACAACATCCATCCCCAGCCGTTAATTCATCACTGTTGAGATGGTAAAATACACATTTCATAAATGATAAATTTTTCGGCCATGCCAGGGAATAGAACCCCGTGGACCCTTAGCCAAGTAAGCGACACGCTGTCTACTGCTCTAAGGTTGACTGATGATTTATTATAACTAAGATTATTTAAAATTTTAGAGTTTTACTTTCGGGCTTGAAGGAAAACCAAAGCGAATGATATAAAACACGTGGCCCGCTAATGGAGTAAACCGTATTTAGTTTTTGTAATTAAGTACCATCAACAGAAACCTTCTCCCTTCCCCTCTCGTATCATTCCCCTACCTATATTTATGTATACACACTGGAGCGGAGTCAAAGCTAATGGATTAATTTGCCTTCCCCTCCAGATCTTTTTCAAATTATTTGTATTTTCGGTGCATCAATCTTTTTAAAAAGTGAAAACACTGGCCACACACCGTTCGAAAGGTCCAAGTTTAGTAGTTCCGTTCTTCTTGAAGGAACAAACGCATAGATGTCCAACACCCAGACTGCATCCTCGTTCTGAAAAAGGGGGGGGGGGTGGGGGGGGGGGGGGGGGGGGGGATGGGGGGGTATACTATCGAAGGCCAAGGAGCTCTAGCAGGGTCTCAATAGGTTTAGACCATATGTAATAAATTTAAATTCTGGGAAACCCGAAGCGTCCCTTCTCTACCGCTACCTACGCCGTCAAATCACGCGATTGAACAACTTCCTTGTTCATACCATCTTGCACGAGACCTTTGTCACCGTTGTGTGATGATGAAATATTTTGGCAAAAATGAATAATGCCATACAGCCTTTAAAACTCAATAACTGCTCAAGAGTAGTTCCCAACTGCAATTGATATACTGTTTACCTAATTAAGCCAAGAACACCTCATTCTATAAAAACACCCGCACCCATCATCCCTAATATCCACACCGCTCACTTCTCAGACAGGCCGAACAAACAGACAATGCTGTGCTATTGAAGCGTATAGGCGGATGGGTACAGTCAACAGTCGTGGATCAGTTGTTGGTTGATTTACGTTGTGAGTTTAAGAATAGTAAGTTTCCCCGAATAATTGCGTCAGCACACATCAAGGGGTATTAAGAAATGGATGCATAATTGTAGTACCTATCCCAACTCTCGCCTCCCACCTAACTTAACAATATGTTACCAATCCCCATGCCATTAAAAAAACAACCCTCCCCCGATCCAATACATCACAGTTTCGCCTCGCTCGCCCCCTGTACTAATAGTTTTGGCCAGTGCCTGCACAATCGCCCAGTAAAAAAGTAATTAGTAAAAAATAGAATTCAACCCTCCCTAAATGCCGTTAATACCCTTGCCACATATGAAGCACCCACTCCCAAAAGACACCACCCCCAAAAAACCTCCCCTCCCAATACCAACCAAATGCCCTAAATGTGGCGACGGGTGACGCCCCAATCTCCCGCCTACCCAATTTAAAGACAATATGTCAAATCACACTCACTATTCCATCCATAAACCTACCCTACCAGTCATACCTTGGCGATCCTCCCTGCCCCATTACCTACAATTCATATTCCCTACATAAACACACCCCACTCTTAAACCCCTCAACACTATATATATCTAAACATGCGTATACTATGCCTCTCACTCCACCACTGCTTTACCGGGGGGGGGTGGTGGGGTGGGGAGGTGGGGTAAAGGGTGGGTTGTTGGGGGTTGGGGGGGGGTGTGGTTTGTGGTGGGGGTTGATGAGTTATGGTTTGGGGTGTGGGTATATTGTTAATATTATGGGGTGGGGGATGTGGATATAATATAGACTATTTTTTAAGTACCTCATATTTAAGATTGCCTCACTCCTGGTCACTTGTCCACACCCCTGCTGCGTGAACATATATTAAATTAGCGGTTATAAAACTACTACATAAATAACCCTCACCAGCTATGACACCATTATAGTTAGAACCAATAACAAATCTCAGCGGCACGACAGCAGATTTGAAAATAACATTTTCACAATTCTTTATTTTACCCACTAGGAAATCCGTCTGACAATATCAGTAAGCACCCACCGAAAACCGCCTAACCACCAATCCATCATACGTCAGAATGGACAATCTTGTCCGGACAGTCAATCGGGTCTAGGCCAGAGACACATGTTCAGCCACGCCCAAACATTAGCCACTGCTCCTCCGTAACCGACGTAACAGTTTTGTGCAGTATGCTGCACCTTCTGGACCTAGAACCCATGACAGCAAACACGCCCAATCCTCGCAAGCCCCCCGCTAATACCCATCACAATTTACGCTCTATTTAGAACCTATGTTACTGACAATCAGCCTGTAGTATATGTACAACTTACCCACACTTATTAAATTTTTAGGAAAAACACCTACGGGTTTGAGACAATCTTCACAAATAATTAAAGAATTATTAAAATCCCCGGTTCAAATGTATTATTCATTCCAACATTGTCTATGGGCTAAGCGAGTAGTGAGTTAGTACCTCCCACCGGTGTGCTCTCTATATGCTTTTGATTGAGTGACTATCTCCATGTGTTGCATCTAATATATTCTTATCTGTAGTGCTTAATATGCTAATCAATGACTCTCCTGTTCATCTCTAGTGCGTAAAACTATTAATACTATCAGCCATTAGTACTGACGAAACTTTTTTTACGTCATCATGACTTTATTCAACAAATCTGTTTTCATTTTGTCTTGATCTATACATATTAACTATACCAATATTAGGGGTAGAACCTGATCATAAAGAAATTAGATTAGTCAGAGATTGCTGTGCGTTATGAAGAGACAGCGAGTACCAATTGACGAAAACAGATCATAATCTCTGGTAATACGAACACTCACACCGCACTAAAAATTGGCGAAACCGACTGACGACTTCAACTGACTGCATTACAAAGAAAATTTCACGCATTACGCTTAGTGAAAAAGTTTGCTATGATTAGAATGACGAGTTATCCCCGTATTGTACCTAGTGTGACGAACCATAAGACTAATTCCTTAAACCCGGATGTAAGGTGTGTTTGCATACCAACTCGCAAATTATGTGTGTGTATTTTTAACTAGACAATTCTCAAAAAGATCAAAACACACACAGTTACCTCACCTAGACATGCTTTGTGTCAGACAACAACCTTGTGCGAACCTGACCATCATCTGAGTGTACGCACCCACACATTTGTATCTATTCTTAAAAAAATTAAATTTCCTCGAAGCCGATAAAAACACACTCGTAAATTTAAAATTAAACATGTTTTTGTGAATTTTAAGGATCTTAGAGATTAAGAATATCACCCGGCAAGAGGTCTGAGGTTCGGTGGGGTGGGTGCCACCCGCTAACAACTACATAGCCCCCACCAACCCACGATTTCTAAGTATTCCACCCCACTAACCCCTAATAAAACCCAAACTACGTAGACTGTATATAGAAATAAAAACCAATATAAAAGGATTATGAGTTACATGCAAAGCCGTCAACATTTGCTTGAGAGTTACCTAAACCATAAATCCGTGCCGAGTACGTACATGACCCGCTGACTTGTGTACGAATTGCACGGAGCTTGACAATCCGAAATTGTCACGGCTTTGGCTACGAAAGTATTTCTCATACTTGCATGCTTGTGTAACACATGCAACCTTACTATGGTTATGAATCCTCGGACCATCAGGACGAACATTCCCACAATTGTATGATTTTTGAAAAATATAGTAAACTGTTACCTATTAAGGCATTATAATAAAACACCCTCTTCTAGTATAATGAATTCATGTACGACTAACTTAAACTATTATACATAAAATAAATACTGTGTTTAGGGTAAGGGGTAGCATTATTATTATCTTAATAGATCTATATCAACACAATCGTTAATATACAATATAATCACACAAACTAACGGTTAGATATGAGTTTTTACTGATTTAAAGTTATGTTATAAAATGAGATTCTAAGAGGATTTAATCTAACATCAACTACAAACATGACTCAAGTACCACACATCGAACTGGCTCCCAGCATGGAGTATCGCAAGGAATATGGGTCACTAGTGCAGTCTTTTGTCTTTCTAGATATATTCATCCGACTTTATCTCGTAGGACTTTCCTTCTGTCGATAAAGACGAAATATAATATCATGCATATGAACGTTAGCTCGGCACGCTCGACTAGTTGGCATATGAGGCTGGGTTCAAATTCTCAAGACTGCATTTAGAATATAGTCATTGTCAGTATTAAGCTTCAAAAATTACTTGCTAATGATTACTCATTTAAAAAAACATAATAGATTTCATCAAAAAATTGTAGGCTTAATCACCCACATAGTCAGCTTTGCTATTGTACAAATTCCCACGTGTATCTGCTCAGACAAAACGAACTTAACAATTATCTCAATCACTTCTCATAGAAACTCAGTTAAGTTCTTGTCTCTGATAACTGTATGCATTTTTGTACGACGGTGAGCGAGGACTATAACACCTAATAACACAAATTCAACCGATTCACGTGAAGGGAATCCATAATAGGCTGGAAGATCAAATATACAGTTCTCTAACGATTATTGATTGTTCTTGTCACAGTATATATATATGATTATGATACATAAGTTACATACTATCTAGTCCGCATAAATGCCAATTACGTGTTCTAACATGCTTGCCCAATTTATATACAACTTCCTTCGACTTCATCTCCTCTGTCATAGCGTAATTATAAGTATACTCGTTGATGGTGTGGTAGACCTGATAAAAGTGGGACATCTAGTGAACTGGCGGAGTAAAATGTATAAGTTTATAAGCTAATAGTATAGCGAGATCAAACCAAGGCGAATTTGTGACGTTAATGATCTCATTATAAACATTTACTTACTAATATTTTATAAATTGGCCGTGTGAGCGATTGAATCGACGTTGCCCAAGTGTCAAACATTGCTTTGTATGTACTGGAAGATTTTCGTTCACTACTGATCGGGTTGGATAACACAATACAACGTCATCGTATAAGTTATAACTTTCAAGTTAGGTGGACTTTCTTATCATAGAAAAGCCATATGAAGTATGCCAGAACGTTGCTTTTTCGAACGACGTAGACTATACAAATATAGCTGATGTAAACATACCATGTTACCTTCCAGTTGCTTCACTGGTAAGTCCAAATGGTGGACATTTAAGGCGAGTTCACTCTCACGTCGAGATTAACCTTGTTATCTATGCGTACTACTAGCAGATTCATGTACTAGATGTTTGTGCATACTGATGCGATAGAAGTCGTGTCTTAGAACTCATCGCAGTAGACGTAATATTCAATGAGTGGCTGACATATTTCTGACCCAAATCAGCATTACTTAGCGTAGTGATGGTATGAGGAAATGAAAAGACGGAAGCTAGATTCGCAAAAATGTAAGTACAATCACACTCTTAGTCTATGAATGAGATATCATGACACTCTAGAATCACTATCAACCTCTGCACACTTACCAGGTGTCTGTACGTTAACCACACATCATTCACAACACTTCAGTGTTTCAGGGTGACTTCCGAGGAATTTTCCTACAAGCCATATAATTATAGTGCGAACGCGCCCTCTGTGTTTTTTCGACTCGAGCTTGGGACCGGCACAATTGGCCATCATCTATCTCGGCGTTTAACACACAGGAGATCTCCATAGTAGATTCGGACACGAAACCTCATGTATTATTTAAAATAACAAGTACGACTTGGTGATCGCTGGAAATGAGGGATAGATCTATGTAAAATATTCTTATATCTATGGTGTTTACTCGTCCTATTATTATACTCGATTAACTGCCTCTACTAATTATTACGATTAATCTTATACGGTAATATTATGATATTCTAATATCAGATTACCAATTTTTATCTACAAATCGTCATACCAACACCGACTCGTCAGCGTGTATCTACATAAGGCGTAACGCGTCAGCTTTCACGCTGAATATGATGTTCTCGAGGGCGTGCGTGGGGGAGGGAGATCTGCGTAGATGGACTCGGAAGATCGTGTCGTCTACTCGAGGCTCCGCAGTAGAGTATATCTGATGGCGCTGGAGGACAGTTGTCGCAGTAATTAAATCTTAATAATGATCACACCCACTCACCCTTCACAGTCTGACACGCTCTTTACGGAGTATCGGACTACAACATCCTATGCGTAATAATTTCTAACCTTCTCACAATTATCCATCACTATTCGTATAGCAATCACTGACGAGATAAATAGACTCACTCTCTAGACGCGCATAGACCCGACTGTTTTGTAGTTATAACAACATCAGATTCTATTTCAAGCATCGATTTCAAGTTTTTCCTAGGCAATATCTCAGAAGGGAATTATCTAAGCTCTATAATTAGGTAGTTGCTGACACGCCAAACCTCTTGTGTCTTTTACGTACTGGGCTTTTAGTTGGGGATCCGGCTATTGGCCAGCATTTAACCGTACGTTTAAGATGTCGTATCTCCCATTTGATTCGTGGACAAGAACCATGTAGATTTTAAATAACAAGTGACGTACTAGATGATCGTATAACGAGGTGCTGAAATATACAATAAAATTAAAGAAATATTTCAGGTATAAGATTCATTAACAAGTTCATTCTATTAGACTAATATAACTTTCTTCCTACTTCATTACGCATAACTTGTACCATTCATTCATCAATGTCTATGTCATTTTTGATGAATTTTACACAGATCTGTAGGTACTATCCACACTGCCCATATCCATTCAGTGATATGCTTTAACATTATTGCAATAAGCTATTTCGATCATCGGTGTAACGTAGGCTGCAGCTATTAACTCAGTCATATCTTTCTCGAAGGCAATCTGTATGTTCTACAAGAACAATGCTTCAGAGAAGACGATGGGAACTCATATCTAGCAGGTATGTGCGACATTCTACGGAATCGATGTCTTATGATTATCTAGCGTGGTAATACATATTAGAAGATGACTGAGTTTTCTAGCACTTCAAACACCTCATACTAGCTTACACCGGAGTGCACCTCGACAATCTATGATTGGTTCGAGTGAGAATCACTTCCTCATGATCAGAATATGATAACCTTCCTAAAAACGTCATAATCAGAGGACACACAAATAACGAATTAAAACAAACAGACAACACAGAAACTAATAATTACACTTAAACATCAATGGGAACAGGAACACACACAGAAGGAGGTGGACACAAAATCTAGAAAAATTATCCACTAGGGGGGGGGGGGGGGGGGGGGGGGGGGGGGGGGGGGGGGGGGGGGGGGGGGGGATCTCAAATACACGAATTCTGTAGAATAAATAAGCTTTACCAAACATCGTCTCAAATACACTTTTTCGAATTGATCAGGATACGTAAAAGTTTACGTAGAGACGCGCGTTAGTGAGGCAAGAATATCTAACCTATTTAAAATTTCTCTTACTAAAATACAGTAGTAGCTGAATTTACCATACATAATATAATTGAGGTACACAGAATAAGACTGGGGGGGCGCTATTTTCGCGAGAATCAGGCACTCCGCTACATCTTTCTAGATGAATTAGTTCGAGCTAGCACGTCTGAGACTACCCTCTACTGGTCTCGCAAAGACAGTCATTTTTCAGCGCAAGCAGGATTTGAATCTCAGATTCATGAAGCGCAATGACGATGGGATGTTCGGGTGCCATAAGACCTACTTTTGACAAATCACTCTTGCCTAGGTGCTAACATGCAACGAACGTTAATGGTTATTATTAACCAAATAAATATTAAGCAAGAAGTTATTCTAAGTTGACCTAATCTGACACAGCAAAAGTGCAGGCTTCATACGTGATAAGAGAATCTCAGTTTATTCCTAAAGAATATGTCGATCATGTAGTCCTAATACCACATCACTACGTCATATACAGATAGACGGCTAGCTGACTTAAGTTCATTAGCTGTGGACAAAATCTGAACGAGAATGCCGGGTAGATAAGAGCGATAAGCATACAAAAGGTCTGAACTGTGGTAGCACGATAGCGCTTCACGAGTGCATACTCTTATAAGAGATAGCGTGATTCTGACAAGATATATACATATTTACTAAAACGACTACGCTCAGAGGTGAGGCAAACGTATCTAAGTCTAATGCACAGTCCTACTACATATGATATATGCGGGCGGATTTTTTGCGGATACACATTAGGTTTACGTGTCGATAAGACTAAAGATTAGCCACTAAATTTTTCAAAACGCCTGTGCGGATATTTCCAAATATCAACTATTCCAATGGACTAGATGCAAATATTCTTTAAATCTCAAAATATCAGTTGGAGAGCGAAAGAAGTATCGAGCTAAGACAATCTTCATTAATTAAAAGTAGTAGTCTGGATGGCATCAAACAACAAATACAGAATTAAGAACAACACTACAAACTTAGTCATGTAGAGAAACATAATAGGAGAGCACGGGACCTGATACACAACCACTATGCTGATTTAAGAGTACAGGCAATCCTCTCCTCACAGATAAGTTCTTTTATAGTTATTCTCGCACAATGCCACGGCATAGAGTTCATCTGGCCAGCTTGAATCCCGAAGTCGCGGTTCGACATGCTCTATAGGGTGTGAGTGGTGAGGGAGCGATCTAGTAATCCGACTCTCATCTACTATTCGTGAACATACTCAGCGACAAAGTCGGTGACATTAGACTTACTATGCTCAATGGCTATCACTATAGTATCTCAGTAGATATCCATTCTATTCATGAACCTCAGTCATAGCATCATTCCATACGATATAGGTTGCGTAGCTGAGGTAAATTACCCATATGTACGACTACCTCGAGGCTGAACAGAGCATCGGGTAGTACAGCTACTGGATTTTGGAAAACCTGCTACTGATGTGATTTCACATGCGCTCTACGACTTTACAGGTGCGTTTTGGCTCTACTTCTGATCTCTGTGGAACATTGTACAACTATTAATATACTGAGGTTAATTCTTACTAGCTTTAGGTAACGAACCTAACAAGTTCACTAGCTTATAGCTAATATGATCCTTACGAATTACACACTAGGTATAAATACTATGATAATTCATAGCTAATTCACAACTATTAGACAGTATAATAACTATCTTTCTAAGCGCAGTGATTAGAACTTCTACTCACATAATAACTAGAGCCTATGATGCGCGGTGCATATATAATCTACATTAACTTCTAACAAACTTCCACGCAACAAGTATAACATATGATTTGTTAAACTACCTTACGCAGGACGCAATCACCAATGGGTGCGGATCATAATATGAGAGTATCTTGGAGCATCATACCTAAAAAGCAATATTTATAGTAACGTGTGAGGAAACGGGGGGGTCGGGGGCGGGGAGGGGGGGGGGGGGGGGGGGGGGGGGGGGGGGGGGGGGGGAGGGGGGGGGGTGGTGGGGGGGGGGGGGGGGTGGGGGGGGGGGGGGGGGCAGGGGGGGGGGGGGAGGGTGGGGGGGGGGGGGGAGGGAGAGAGGGGGGGCGCAGGATGAGCGGAGCCTTCGGCGGGCGCAGAGAGGGGTGGTAGGAGTTTATGAGGAGCTGCATTAATCCCACTGAGCTACGCCATGTCTTCTCCTACAGAAGAAAAGTACCATCATAGATTCACATGCCTGGTATCTGAATGAACCATCTTAGTTCCGTGTATCTTGTAGAATGCTGAGAGGCGAGAATAGAGAGTATTATGGCGCATGGAGTAGACTAGGTATGGCGATGAAAATAATGTTTGTCATGGGACATTCGACGTCGACGGGGAGCTAGTAATTTCCTGGTGAAATTTCGGCGGCGGGATTGTTTCAAGCTGACAAGTGCTGGACGCACTTTATTACACTATAATCAACTCTGTCGCCATCCTTGCTATATCATCTTCGTTTCATTATACTAGTTTGCTATTCTAAACTTTCACTCACCTTAAATTCTACACATGAGAGATGTATGAAGCTATATAGTATAGAAAGCTCATAAATTAGCAATGTTTCATAAACTACACGAATAGAATAATTATATCTAAATTCTTGATTCCACAGATCTCTCTAACAGCTCATCTTTAAAACCCGGACTACTTCATTGATATCTCACAATGTGTTAATATCCACCGACTACCACTACTCCAAATAGCATATAGAAGTATGGTAGATCGTGCCGGTGGCTGACTATAAAAATTAGACTCACTTACCGTAAGCTCAAAATCTTAGTACTGCGACTCGCTTAGCATTACCCCGCAAATAATCTATCCAAGACTTTAGACATTTTTTTTAATGTACAATGTTTTTATCTATAGTAACCGAAACTGGAGGCTATCATTAACATGTCCTTATATTACAAGTAGAACTAGCTCCCGTATTCACAACGCTACTGTGCCGAACTATCTCCATCTCTGATTTCAAGAAAGTGATTAAATCCCCCGTGCCTCCGCATGCCTAAGGCACTCCTTCTTACCCTCAATTTTACACAATCTACTAACACTCTACTGCTATCTAATAAGACTTCTGTATAACTGCGTACACCGTCGGAAGACCGCAGAACGCGACCATTCTCGTACGCGTGAGTGCCTAATAGTCACCTATTTACATACTAAATCGCTAGTCTGAGTCTGAATACAGCACTACTACGATAGCACCTAACACGGAGATGGAATATTCATCATTTATTAACAATAATTTTGAAGGTGGTCTGAGTCGTCTAGGGGTAAAGGAGTCACGTCACATTCTATGCTAGCAATCACAGAACCAGGGACGTTCAAAATCCGTCGAGTACTTCCCGCACGAAACTTCCCATTGAATTATTCGATTGCCAATTTACACCATTAATCTATTCTCCTTTGTTACAAAATTTCGTGTGTATTAACACCACACTATGTGACTACTGTTACTACTGATAATGCAAACACGCTGCTACTCCACAGTACGGTCTAAGATCGACACAGTTAATTCCCGTATCGAGTCAGCTTAACACTTACAGATCAAGGAGCTCTAAACATGATCATCGCGTACACAACCATTATTCACCAGTCAGAGACGCTCTTAACCACGACCGGCATAAGTTAGTTTAGACTGTGAATGCTATCGTAACTATTATTTATATAACAGAGTTCAACTACTGATCTAGATTTCTTTACTTAACATGTATTAGTATTTAAAAGAAACTAATTCACTTATACATGTACTTTCTGCGTGGAGAAAGCAATCCTACGACACGTCACTCTACATTGTCATTGGACTACTCAAGAGTAGTATAATCAATCTTTCTTTACTTACAACATCTCTCCATTTATCCTTCATTAACACTACTTTTAATGCTAACATAATAGGACTTTACTTGGTACAAACGTACAAGAGCTCATCATATAAGTACAATAGATAATAAATATTACAAATATAAAACATCATGTAAACGATCAATGAATATAATGATTCTCTCAGACGCTACACCTATAACACGATTTAGCGACTTATATATATTTTACTAATGATAATTAGCAGTTTAAGAAAGAAGTCGGATTCGTTCAGGCGTCATACACAGTTGAGGAGAGCGAGGGAGGGGTCGGGGGCGAGGCTGGGGGGGGGGGGGGGGGGGGGGGGGGGGGGGGGGGGGGGGGGGGGGCGGGGGGGGGGGGGGGGGGGGGGGGGGGGGTTTCGGTATATAGTGCTGGTGTGAGCCCTCATAGGGGGTTTAAGAATATGCGACAATCGAAAATTACCTAGCGAGCGCAAACGTTTAATGCTGGGATGTGGCCGGAGGGTAAAGGGAGACATGCATCTTGCTCTTACTGCCTGCTCTCTGTACACAAAAATCTAGCGTGTCACTTAAATCTTACAAACTTAAGTGTAGCACTATCTGAATAGGCGTCTCTAGATTAAACGATTTCTCTACTCAAGTTGGAATTCTGGCAGCGACAACCGTATGTAATTATTACTGTTCTATGACTCGTTATTCATATCACAATCTACTTATAGACGTCACTATATACTATGCCTTAGATTTATTATTCTTCCACAATGACTGAATCAACATCCGGCCATGAACTTACATGATGTCTTTCCGATACGGTAAATATCACGTATAACACTGCTTAGCTAATATGTCTAATTATACAGCGAGTATCGCGCATCACCGTACAATCATTACAACATTACAAATAATATAGTATCAATATCACAATCTGAATGTAAAATATCTATCATAGTGAACTATCAAGACAATCTTGCTACTACACAGGTTCTGCTTATAGCGTTACTGTCCCTAAGGTTTCAGACTCATTGTAGAGAGAGAATAAATATAGATTCTTTAATGAACAACATGCACAGATTACATATGTCTTACAAACACAGTATATTAACAGTACATTGAATCTCTACTTCAAAAAAGATATATCTCGATCGAGGTATCAACACATTCTTCAAATTCATCTCTACACTAAAACAATGTGAAGCAGCAGCCACCTATAAATAACAATTATACTTTCATATTCTACAGTAATTCCGTTTCAAAGATTAGTTCTCAACAAGATAATTGACACTAGTACTATACAAGAGAAACAAGCGTGAATGGATGATCTGCGCTACACAGGGAGTTTTTAAGGCTTGGTTACATCCTACTACACATTTAGTCAGTAATCACAATTTCTTGACAAATTTGGCATATAGCACTGAAAGCTTCACCGGCCCATATAAATCTGAATACATATTGCAACAATATACATAAAGTTCTACGGAGACTGTTAATCTGATATCTATTTTATCTCCTGCGAGGAATATGTGACGCAATGAGAGTAATATACTCTTACGTCATCAAGAGGTCTGATTCTCTCGACCTCTCCTCCTCTTTCAGCGATTCTTAGACATCAATAGTAATGCGCGGTTCTTATTTTGCGCCTTTTCCGTTATCTATACTACGACGATACATACTTATACTAATAAGAAATTACATGCATCAGGATAGTCAGCTACTAAGTACGTGTGGAGAGGGGGGGGGGGGGGGGGGGGGGGGGGGGGGGGGGGAGGGGGAATAGGATTTACAACCATAAGAGAGCTTACTGATGTATCTGTATTGGATACAATAACTTTTCATTTTCAAGTCAAATCGAACACAACGAAATTCTCTTTCTGGTACTGTTTTAGACCCACGTATTCATATCATAATAAAACAAACAAATAATTATAATAGTACAGATAGCTATACACCCAACACCCAAGAGTGCACTCTCAAGATGAACTTTAGCTGCGTTAGCAAAAAGAATCGGACGCCACTGATGCTTCGTGTAGTCACGACATAGCACTAGGCTATAAGCATGATAGAGATCAATACAAGTATATGGTACTGAATACGTATGTGATATGACATGTGTGCCAGATCGAGGTACTAAATCATATATATAGACATAATCGAAGCAAACACGACAGCTCCATCTGAGCGAGAACATATAGTCATAATTAACTTACTCACTATAATCTCATCGCTATTCAGCATTAGTATATACATAAAGACACTCTTTAGAGGTCTATTGATCTCTACCGAGAAGGAATAGTAACATAACTTAAAATGTTTTACGATTGTCACAACTCACGCTGTTGCCACGTCAACACTTAGAGAAATCAATCTACATTTGTACTACGGAGTTTAACGTGCAAGTCAGACTTTCGCAGCATCACGACAAAACGCGTAGACAATAAGAAGTATACAACGTTATTAGAGTACACGAAGTAACATTTGGCACTCGATGAACTATCTTCTATCATACTTTACTCGGCAGGACATCAGATGAACACAACGTGGTATAGCAATTAATCTTCATTAGCAAATAGCAAACAAGGTTCACTAAATCTCAACTTCACATTATCAGAGTCAGCGTTATTCGAGCTGCATAGAATTGTAGATAGTCACACATTCACGACCCTACTGGAGTTGTTCATGCAAAATACACACGGTAAGACCAGACACAATGCTATATGATTATAGCACAATGGCTAATCTTACGTATATCAACAAAAGTGCGATGACTAAACTTATTTTTATCACTGGACATTTAGAATGTGGCATATAGTGATTAATTAAAGTAGTTGATCAGACGCATGATTGTCTCGCGTGATTTATTTTCAAGTTACATGCAAGAAAGTACGTAAACTAGATATTATTGAGTCAAAGTCGCCAAGGGATAGGCGTTTATTAGGCATGTTGATAAAGATTATTATTATCTGTCAAAAGACAACACAAAAACGTGCACAAGATTTATTGTTCAAGAACACACGGACAACTCTTTGTGCGTACTCTGCGAAGCGCGTGTAGATAAAGATTTCGCATTCACCACATCATGGTGGACAGACCCGGTCAGCCAGATAAATACTAGCGGCTGACACACCGATTAATGATCTAGACAACACTGAAAGTCCAGATAACTCCGCGAGCGTCGGACAAACATGAGGTGCCCACGGGGGGGGCGGGGGGGGGGGGGCAAAACATAGCTTATTAGCTCGGCAAGTCCGCCTGACATCAGCATTATAGTGCATCAGTAAATCCTGTCATCTTACCATATAGTATGTGACCTATATTATGGAAAGATGAACTTGCGATACAGGCGTCGTGGTTAGAGTGTTGCAATCGAGGGCCGAGATCGGCGAGACTGTATGGCTCGAGTGGGGCGTATGGGCTGTAGGTCTGCTACTGGTGCACATAATCTACTGTGCAACGTCGTTACGCTCGAACTACATAGTGATGCAATAATCGCGAGGGCTTATGTGATTCTTTCCCTGCATTTGAACGTACCGAAACCTATCTTCTGCGCGGCGATAGACGTCGATAAGATTCCTCATGCATAGGTTTTCTAATTGTTGGTTATATACCTTTTATGCACAACTAGAACAACTTACTTCTCTATCTCAAGACTTAATCAACAATAGGAGGATATCTATTCTTCACGATTACTTCAGATGAATTTCTACTCATGCGTGTGACGTGACTGATATAATATTATTCATCATAACAATTCTCTTGAGATTTATAGAAAATTAGCGCGATGATTACAACATGGAGAGATGATAGTTTGTAGCTAGATAGTATCATGTAGCTATCAGGACAGTCGGATATCTAAAGTCTCTTTTGTCTTATAGGTGCTGGCTGTGGTGTCAGAGTAGTCGGTGTCAGCATAGCTTGATTCTAGAATACCGTACTAACAATGGTTTGATGTTCTCGTAGAGGGTATACATCTGGATCACGAAGAAGTACGTTTTCTATGTAGGTGTCTGTCCCATGCCGTAAGTGGATTTGCGCGTTGTAAGTTGTAGTGGATTCGGTCATCGTCTATGGACCGTATGATGCGTCGATGGATAGGCGAGTTATTCTTTCATGTAGCGTCCCTCATACTGGCCCAACTAAGCATGCTCTGCGCGAAATATTTAGTTTTGATGCTACCTGACAAATATGATGTTGTCGAGAGATTTGATATGGTGTCCTGGAGGTCTATATTATCATCGACTCGTACACAGCGAACTAACACAACTATAAAAAATGATAGGCTCAGATAGTCTAGAGTATGCCCTATTGCGCTGTCCTAAGGCTCGAGTCTATAAATTTAGGTAGGTAATATGAGTAGGTCGAACAGATTCTCGCAGCATCTTTCGCTGCCTGAACGCGCGTCTGTAAGTACAACGAGGATTGCAGTACACACAAGATTGAAATGGAATTCATGCGTGCTAGGCGGATTTATAACGTTGTTACGCAGTGTGAGGATCTGTTATCGAGATGCATACTTCTCACTAGGTGGATTTACCTTCTATCGTGATCCAAAGGTACTGCATAGATCTTCGCAGTCAAGTATGCTATGAGACAGGTCAAGTTGATCAGGTTATCATGATTGTCAAATACCGGGCTAAGTGATGAGAGGACGTGGTACAGCGGGTATTAACTAAAACTTTGTAATTGTATTTATGTTGCTGCTTTTGATATTTAGTGGCATAATTAACATCTACTTCTACGTTGAATATCACACCGTTGAGCTAGAGCCAGATACATCATATCTGAGTATTAGTAAATGGTTAGTAATAACTTGTGTGTCATAGGTGATGTAATATCTATGATTGCATAAACATTCTAGTAGTTTATTATTAGTGTAAGATAATCTTAAATGGAGTATGACATGAGATATGTACAGTAGCAGATGAACTTCTACAACCTGAGTACATGATCAGCTCCGTATTAGGTCAGTTTCTGCATGGTGTCCAGCTGATGATTACGAGTTGCGGTTAGTCGGTACTGCGTGTCGGATTGCAGTCCTCTAGTAACTGAGAACCAGCGTGTAATCCAGCATTCTCGTATGCCTTTCATTGCTTGGTCGAAGTAACATGCTTTCTTGTTATTTCTGTCTCATCGAGTAGCTATTGTCCGTTCAGATAAGCCATCTGGGTAAAGTGGACGGTTGCTCGCGTATACGTATTGCGAGGTCGAGTAGTTACTGGCTATCGTAGGAAGCAAAGATTGAGACCATGGTCTTGGTGATACGTCCAGTTCGATTTCATGTAATTCTCTGAGTAAGTTCAACAAAGATGATTATCAAGATTTATGCGCGAGTGGCTAGCTCGAAAGCATATTGAGATCGATGTATATTATTTTGGAGTACGCATGAAGACTCATACCTCATTACGTTTTGTCTATCTCTAAATTGCATCTCTATGAAATAGATATACTAATATGACCGAGGCGATAGGATTGTAACTTGTAGTTTGGACATCAGTAAATAGATCATAGATATGTATTGAGAAATAATAAATAGAACTCACTATGAGAAACGCGAGAGTAATACCGGCTGACAGTGAGATAGGCGCGTGATATGGGTGGTGATCTGCCAATCGGCTGATAGCACTAATACACACTACTAACCACCATATGTGTTGCGACTTATACTAATATATTCCCTATCTTTCAAACTTATTTACTCCACTCCTAGGTGAGTCTTTGATGCATCTACATCTAAGTCTGTTTCGATACCTACACTATGGACTATACTGTAGACATCTCAATTAAATTCTGATTGGATGAGCTTCTCTCTGCGTGTGTCAAATAGAGAGGGGTCAACGTAGGTGTGCTTTTGGAAGCAGGTCTTTACACTGGGTCTTTGCGAGCTCAGAGAGTATTAATGAGGTTCGATCGTTGTCTGTTTTCGATTATTCTTCTTATAGTCATTCTTTTTCTTTTATTTCTTTTATTTACTTCCATATCTATTTAGGTAGATATTAGGTACAGAATTACCACAGTACAACGTCCGGCCTACAGTCATACGGGACAATTATATAGAGCATTGTGGTGCAATGACGTCTGTAACTTAATAGTCAAATAGCTCGCATATAGTTCTGTCATAGTTTAGCCAATGAGTTCTTCTCATTGTTACATCTCATCCTAGCAGCATGTTGTTTTGTTACACATAGGCATATAAAAATTCTACACGCAATCTCGTGTCACAGGCATGCATGCGTGATTATGAGTTTCTGCGAAGCAGTCTAAAAGTCGTGTATTCATGGCGCATTATGCGCGGGCTAGTATATGGAATCTCTTATGTAGTAGCTGCGTGGCTCTCCAGATGTAGATGTACCTCTACCACGTGGGGGGTGGTGTGTTTGGGTCCCTTCTAGGGAAGATTGTTGTGTGCCAATTGGTAGCTGTGGGGGGGGGGATGGATTACAGAGCGGTAGAGAAGTCGGTGGAGGAGCGAGAGAGTGGTCGGTACCCGCTGTTCGTTATGGTTTTTGTGTACATTCAGTTTTCATCGATGTCATGAGGCTATCTCATTGCTCGGTCACGGCTAGAACCATGGAGATGTGAATCAGCGAGCGATCTCTCGTATGAAAGTTTGCGAATGACATACGTCTATCAACCAAATATGATCCTATCGGTGTGGGGGGTGGGGGGGGGGGGGGGGGGGGGGGGGGGGGATAATGGTTCGAATATCTATTAATTTTAGGCAGATGAGATAAAGTGTAACACAAAGGTATCAAAACTTGACAGAACGAGAAAAGCTTTAACTATTTGACGGATTTAAGGAACACATAGGTACGAGCTCATTATATCCGTGACTAGTTGCTTCCCGCTTGTAATTGATTCATGCTTTAGTTCCAAATTCCTTCACTTGTAGCACCGGTTAAGTGTATTCGGTGGATGGGCTGGGAGGGTAATAATCGTGTAGTGGTCTAACCTCAATAAAGACACAGGTACTTGACTCTCCTAATTGGGATCTCTGGGTGCGGTTGTACAGAGTCCGATAGCGTCCTTCGTGGTGAATGACTATCTCTATAGTCCTAGCACAGTCCTATCTTAGTATTTATCGCCATTCTCAGTTAGTCTTGATAGAGTCGGGGACTATATGGAAATTCGGTGGTACGTGGGTCATGAATCTACTTACAACAGTTAGTGGCTGATTAGTCAAGTATAGAGGAGAATCGTATATTTGTTGGTCAGTCTTTCTAGGTTAGGCTGTAGTGCGCGAAGCATCGGATGAGGTGACTTCATCTCGGCACGTTACTCAGACGCTTATATGAGTTGTATATATAATAGTAAGTGCCAGCCCTACAGTTCAGACTACGAGGTAATACTCTAATAGTGAGTCAGTAGGCGCTAATGTAGTTTAAGTACTACGTTACTCAATATAGCGTCTATGTACCGAGAGCTCCCGGTACCTAGGCATTTAGTTCTCTTTAGTACTCCGTCGTTCTAGTGCACGGTAGCTCTCGATAGGATACCATGCTCGTGCACTCATGTCACATATACTAGTAGTTCTAGTCACTGCAATACTCGGGTTAATTCTGTTCAGTAAATCGTGCAGCTTCTCAGATATGATCCTTATACCATCATCACTATCATATGCTCTCTAGTTGGTACATCTTCTTTATGTTTTTGGATTCCATATGCACACGACTATCTTTGACTCTGCGGTGTAGCTGTTCGCTAGGTACGCTAGTTGGAGATGCGTGCATAGTACATGATAGGTTCGATATGTCTCTGGGGCTATGAACTCTGATTATCGTCGTCATAGGATGTGTCAGCATACATGGTTATGCTCAAATCAGTGTAGTGTTTGCGTGGGGGTGGGGGTGGGCGGGGGTGATTGGGGGGTGGGGTTGGGGCGGGGGCTGGGGCGGGGTTAACGTCGTACGTGTGGCTTTACTCGGGCTCTATTCTAGCAGCAACTGACAAATATACTAGGGGGGGGGGGGGGGGGGGGGGGGGGGGGGGGGGTCTACGTAACGTTTCGTAAACTATACCGGTGGTCCCCCAGGATGAGCTGGTGATGGTCTTTTTCTTTCCAGACTATTCCCTCCTAGTGTCATGTTAGTCTACCCACCAATTTGACAGTAAGCTATCCCATCTATTCCCTCAGAGATGTCCTTGCATCTACACTAACTTGGTCCTATGGGTCGACATATGTAGGCCTCACGTCCGTGGGGGGGGGGGCTCTGTGTGGGGATTCTAAGTCGCCCCGGAGGTGGTCGGCCCTACGGCGTGTTACGGGGGGTCTCTGCGTCATCCCCCCCGTTCCTCTGAAACCTGTTCCCACGCAATCCACCTACCGATTACGACCCTCTCTCTTCCTCCTCCTTACAATCTAGTCAATATCACCCCCTGCCCCTCTCAGACCCCAGAAGAACTCATATGAAATGCATAACCAATAAAAAGGTGCAGCTGAAACTTCGCGACCTAGGTTTAGAAGACGCCCCGTCCAGCTCCCCGAAGCATGAAAGGACAGTCCAGGAACGACAAACAGTACCAACCTTGCATGTTCTGAATAAAAATATATTATCTTACAAATAGCTATCTGGCAGGTAAATTCAGTTCATAAGTGGTGTAAAACATCAAAGTGGTGATAATTTTGATATATTCGCTAACTTTACAATAGCAATATTTATCCGGTAGTCATCTGACCGGCCCTAGGTAGGCTACTAATTATGGTATTGTTCTAGGAATGATAAAGGTAGAATGTAGAGGAAATGTACGAGCATTTGTATAGGGGGAGAGTAGGCAACAATTTAGGGAAAACTACCCTCAATACACTCAGCCGGGGTTCAAGCCTTTGACATTCTCATCACCAGCAACGAAGACTCATGATTTTGATCATATGCTCACTGGAGCAGGTAAATAATGTCAAAGCTACTTGTATCAACAATATTGTATTCCCTTATGTGTACGTTTTAAGATATCATTAATATATAATATAGCTTTGTTTACAACACTCTTTATCTATTCTTTTTAAACTTAACAATTTATAATTTAATAAAATTAAAAATGAGACCTGGACAAGGGAAACGAGCCCAAACCCAGGTGTCATTTTTTAATCCATTCGATTATGATTGGGATACGGCTCATTTCCATATCTATAATCGCTCATACCCCAAGCTCCGCATTCATATATGGGTACTTAATTATATATCATTGCTTTCTCCTATATCTAATTTTTACTTTCTCATTAAAATAGAATTTTTTTTAATCGTTAATAAATATGACCTTGAGATTATGTCAAATATTGACACTTAATTTACCTCCGAACAACAAAAAGTTTATCTGTATAATTCTGTCTGTATCCCAGTGTGTGTGTCTGTACCTGGTACCACAACCAAAATGGTTTGACGGATTTTGATCAATCTTGAGATTTATATATTATGTGGAGATAGCTTCAGCCGTTTATTGTATTGTATTTCTATCTTTTAGAGTAAGGGTAGTTTATTAAACACTATTCATAAAATTGGAAATTTTCGAAAAAAATCTCTTACAATTTGCTTTAAAACGAATGTCTGCAGTGTAGTTGAAATGACAAATAATTATGTATTTCTATTTTTAAGGATAAAATTATCTTAAGGGTAGTTTACCATCGACTTACATTTCAAAATTGGACTATACTCCATAATTTCTATGATTAAAACAAATCTATATCATAGGAATATATTACATTATGAATACAAATGTGTTCTTTTAAAAAAAATGGTTCATGGCAAAGGCCTAGTTTACATAGGCCTTATGATTGTTATTGCTTTAATTCAAAATATTTTGAAAATATCTTTAACATTTTTGTTAAAATTGGATATCTAGTCATGTTTTTAAATGATAACGAGTAGGGGCATAGAAAGGCATTGGTCGGGAAGGGAAGCAGGGAGGCTCCACGCCCTCCCGGGAATGTGATATACTGCCATAGTATAACTATTTATAAAAATAATATGTATAAACATTACTATAGGCCAAAGGTATAAGATTTTGTAGTGGACCCCCTGGGAAAATTAGCTTTCCACATCCTCGCTCTTCAGTATTTATTACAAATTGTTCCTTATTTATTCAGACTTGTAATCCTTTTTATTATTTCATATCTGTTCCTAAAAAGTATTTATTTATTCCAGCTAATTCCTTCTTATTATTTATTCAGACTATTTGAATATATTTTTTCTCGAATCTTTCACTATTCATTCCGATCTTTTCTTTTCGTTATTTCTGACTAAATCATAATTATTTATTCCAGCTCGTTCTTTATTTTCAAAAATGTTTATTATTTATTCCTATTCGTTGGCTATTTATACTGACTCATAACATATTAATTATTATTACTTGATACTTTTTCATTCCTACTGGTTGTTTATTTATTCGACTCGATACCTAATCATTTCTATAAGTACCTTATCGATTCTGACCTGATAATTACTTTTCCAACTCATTGCTTATATAATCTGACTTTTACAAAATTATCTCGACTCATTCCTAATTTATTATGAAAAGTTATTTATTTATCCTAACTAGTTCCTTACGTATTTTGACTCACTCTTTATTAAGTCCAAATCCTTTCTTTATAAATAATATGACTAGCTTCCTACGACCCGTTCCTTATTTTTTCTGTCTTTGCCATTTTTATTTTTAATCCTTAATTATTTATTGTGACTAGTTTTTTTAAGTTTGTGTCGTTCTTTAAATTATTCTGATGAGCCTTTATTATTTATAACTCTATCCTTATTAATATAAACTATTTTTTTAAATAATCATTTAATATTTTTTATTACGAATCATTTCTGACTTGATATTTTTTATTTTAACTTAATCCTCTTTATTTATCCCGCCTCGTTATTTATTTATGCAGAATTTATTCCTTTTTATTTCCTTTAGTTCCTTATTTATTCTGACTTGTTTCGTAATTAACCGATGAGTTCATTATTAATTCTAATCAATTCAAACTATCTATTTATTTTACTTAAATCTTAAACTATTCCGAAAAATTTCTTATTCATCCCGATACAATAATTTATTATATCGACTTAATTCTCAATATTTATTTAGACTCAATATGTAACTATTCGTAAATGTACCACCTTATTGATTCCTATTTGTTTCTTATTTATTCCTACGCATAATATTAATTTATTTTAGATATTACAAAATTTCCTTATGAAATCTGACATTTTTTTTTTATCAATTCTGACTTTTTATCTTGACACGTTCCTTATTTATTTAAACTAGATACCCGTTGGGTTTCCCGTATTTACGATAGGTAATAAAACTGGCCCTTTTAAAGGGTGGTTACAGCTGAGTGGAGAAGGGAAAACTAGGACTTGCTCTTGCTTAATGACTTTGATGATTGATGGATGAATTCCTTTAAAAAACAATCTTATGGAAAATTTTTTAAATAAATTTGGGCAGCGCCTTTCACATA
>JBCFYV010001663.1:0-47464 GCA_039000515.1 Timema cristinae
TTTATTTATTTTTACTTTTCTATAGTCAAATTCCCCTTTAAAAATGTAACTCCCCATTTTTAATTTTTTGGAAATGCGTTTTTTAAAATACACGTTTTTTTTGGGTTTTTTTTACTCGTTTTAAACTAATTTTTTTTGGATTAGGAAAAAGGTTTTTTTTTTTTAAAATAAATTTTAAAATTTCATTTTTCATGGAAAGGAGATCCGGGAAAACCCCTTTTTGGGAAAAACCACCCTTAGGAAACCCGAAACCCGGATTGAAAACCCCATCTCCCCCCCCCCCCCGTAAATTTGGGAAGCCCCAGGTTATTTTTTGACCCGTCACACTTTACACTAAAGCCCTTTTACAAAAGTGGGTGTTTTTTTCTTTTTTTTTTTTTAATTTTAAAAAAAATTTAAACATAGGGAAATAAAAAACCAAACCCTTCCAGAGTAGTTTCCCCCCCCCCCAATTTTATTTTAATTTTTTTTCCCCAAAAAAAAACAAACCTATCCCCTGGGGGAGGTTTCTTTTTTTTTTTACCGGCGAATAAAACCAATTTTAAAAAAAGTTTTTTTGGTTTTTTTTTTTTTTTACAAATTTTCTAAAACAAAAACAAAGAAAACTATTTTTTTTAAAGTTTTTAAATAATTTTAAATAAAAAAACTTGGGTTTTTAAAATTTATTTTAAAAATTTTAAACCCCCTCCCGAAAGTAAAAAACCCTTTTCCCCCCTTAAAAAACCGGGTTTTTCACGCCTTTTTTTTATTAAAAATTTTTAAAATTTAAAATTTTTACGACCCAAAAGGGGGAATTTTGGCCCCCCCTTTTTGCTACGAAAACCCCCCCCAAATCCCACTGCCCCGCTAAAAGGAAAATTAACAAACACTTTTTTTTTCTAGGGGTGTAAATTTTTAAAGAAATTTTCCCAAACGGATCTTTTTTTCCCGGGATATTTTTTTTTTAATAGTCCCCTTTAAAATTTTAAATTTATTTTAAATTTGGACCCTAAAAAAAAAGTTTTATTTTTTTTTCATCGTTGGGTTTTTCCCCATCCCCCCCCCGGGGTATCTTTTTTATTTAATTAAATCTCGGGGGAGGGAGGGTTTTTTTTAAAGGTAAATTTTTTTTTTTTAAAAAAAAATGTGACTTTTAAATTTGTTTTGGGAAAGGGGGGAAAGGAAAAAAAAAATTAAAAAAAAAAAAACCCCCCCTGGTCCCCGGGAAACGGAAACCCCCCGGGCCTTTTCCAAAAAATCGACTATTTTAAAATTGACCTTTTTTGTCCCCGGGTTTAAAAAGACAAAAAGCGAATAAAAAATTTTAAAAAGTTTTAATATAAATAGTAAAAACAATTTATTTTTTTTTTTATTTTTTTTTTTTTTTATTTAAAAAAAATAAAAAATAAAACCCCATTTTTTTTTTAAAACCCTACTGTGGGTAAAATTTTGGTTAAAATTTCCCCCCAAACAAGAAAAAATTTCCATTTTTAAGTGTAGCCTTTTAAAAGGAAATTTTCTTTCTTTGAAAAGTAAAAATCAAATTATTTACAGTTTTGGGTTTTTTTTTAAAAGATTTAAAACCCCCAAAGTTGGTTTTTTTAAAAATTTAAAAACCTGGGTTTCAGTGGCCCCACAAAATCCCCAAGGCCCCTTCCCCCCTTTTGTGGGTTTGATTTTAAAAGCCGATTATTTGGCAGGGTTTTGGGGTTTTTATTTTCTGGTTTGCCCCTGTAAAAAGAGGGTGGGGGTTTTTTAAAAAGGTTTAAAACCCCCTTTCCCCCCCTTTCCCCGCAAATACGGAGACAAATTTTTTTCCCCAAATTTAAACCCCACCTTTAAACGCAACTTCCTTTTTTCAGTAAATAGTGGGGCCAATTTCATAAAATCCCTAAAACCTTAAAAATAAATTTAAAACCCCTGGGGGCTAAAAAAATTATGCAAAACAAAAATTTAAGTTTTTATTTTTTTTTTAAAAAAAAAAAACGTTTTTTTTTCAAAAATCCTTTTGAAAAATTAAATATTTTTTTCCCCACAAATTTTTTTCCTTTTTAAACCCCCAAAAAACCCCGGAAAAAAACAAAAAGGCCCCTTAAATTCCCGAAAAATCTTTTAATTTCCCCAAAAACCAAACAAAATTTTAAACTTAAACTAAACGAACCCATTATTGTTTTGATAAAGACCAAAATAAAACGTAAAATTTGAAAATTTTTTGTTAAAAAAAATTAAATTTTTTCTAATTAAAAAAGGGTAATTGGGAAAATTTTATTTGGAAGAAGAAAAACAGGGGAAATAAAAATTTAAAAAAATAGAAAAAAAGGGAAAGAACAAAAAATATAGATTTTTTTCAATGGAAAAACACAGTTTTTTTCACGCTTTCCCCGGCCCCCCCCCTGGGTTTCCCGGGTTCCCCCACGTTAAACTGGAAAGGGCCCTTCATTTCCCCTCCTTTTAAAAAATCCCAAAACCCCACCATTTTCACATTTCGGAAAATGCTATAACCCCAATGGGTTAAAAAGAAAATGGTTGGGTAAAAATTAATAATAAAAATAAAAAAATAAATTAAAAAATAAAAATTTAATTTAAAAAATAAAAATAAAAAATAATAAAAAATTTAAAATAAAAATAAAAAAAAAACACGTCCCCCCCCCTTTTTAAAATTTATACCAAAATGGAACCCCAAAGTAATTGGGCCCGCCCCCATTGGAGAAGAACCCAAATTGTTTTTGCCCCCCAAATTTCCCCCCACCCCAAAGGTTTTTTTCTATCGGAAAAATAAAAAAGGGAGAGTGGGGGAAACGCCCCCTTTTTTTCCAAACTTCGGAAAAAAAAAAAAAAAGAAAAGGGGAAAAAAAAAAGAAATTTTTAAAAAAAGAAAGGAAAACCCCTTTTATAGGAACAAGGGGTTTAAAACCCGGTGGGGGCTAGGGGTAAAAAAGGGGTCCCCCCCGACTTCTGGGGGCTGGCCGGCCCGGGGTTTCCCAATTTCCTTCCCGGGCCCCCCCCCCCAAAAAGATTTTTTTTCTGATTTTCCAAACCCCTTTCCCTTCCCCCTCTGACAAACATCTTGTGAATGTGGGGGGAAAAGCCCCGGCCACCCCCCATGGTTTTTTGGTTTTCTCGTTAAATTGTGGTCCTTTCATTTTTCCAATCCCCCTACCACTACATTGCGTTGCGTTCCCCGAAGGGTGGGTAAGAGCGGTGCTAAAAATAATAAAAAATAAAAAAAAAATAAAAATAAAAAATGATGGGCATGTTGGAAACAGCCCCCCCTGTCTTTCTTCAAAAAAAAATAAAAATTATCTTAAAGTGAAAAGAGGTATTTAACCGTCAAGCTCACAATTTAATGGATTGTTGCTGCTGAGTTCGAGATTTGGATCTCGTTTGAACACACGGGGTTTCCATAAATGATTAAACACTGTGGTTTTCACATCCTCTCTCCACATTAAAGCGGGTGCTCTTTTCTAAACAACCATTATATTTCTCTACCTTTAGATTAATCCGGTTAAAAAACCTTGTATACTGAATAAAATAAGTAAATCATCTAATAAACCAACTTTTTCAATTTATGTTCATGTTTTTGTCACATAAATTAAGGTTTTTACATACTTTTTCAAAAATCTAAACTTTTATTTTAAATCTTCGTTCCTGTTTAAATAAAAACGACAGAGAAATGTTTTATTTTTCATAAAAATGGACCATGGTAGACCAACCATAGCACAACATACTATGGCAAGGACTATGCTATATCATAACTAGGTCTGTACTATGCCATATTGTCTTTTTTATTCACCACCGTGTTGACCTCAATGGTCTTGGGGTAAAGGGTTCTCCTCAGGATATGATGCTCGTGGGTTCAAATTCAACCGGAGTCGACAAAGTTTATTTGAACGATACAAATCCGTAGCACAACTTCCTTCGGAGGGGAAGAAAGCCGTCGGTCTCAGTCGATTGTGGCATGTAAAAGAACCCTGGAAGGTATGTGAAAATCCTTTTCCTGGCAAAATTGGTAGGCCCTTTCGCTTAGCTCGTAGAAAATTCTCGTGAGCTGATATAATCAGTCGGTTCAGAAGTGTTGCGCTAAACACCTCAAATAAATTAATAAATTAAAATTTACCAGCGCATCTCACTATCATAGGTTTGTACACATTTATATTAATCACGATTGTAGGGTATTGAATTTGGAAGTTGAATCTGCGTAGAGGAAGAATTATTAGCCATTTAGGAAAAAAAAACCTCAGTGCCCATCGACCTGGATTCAAATACCGATCTCTCCGACACTGGCAAACCAGGCTACGTGAGATTGACATTTAAAAAGCGTGATGATGGATGCGGGGAGTGTAATGTATTTTTGGAAATTAAAGGGTTGGTGGGGGAAACCTACGTCATATATATATATATATATATATTATATATATTATATTATATATAATATATTATTTTTTTAAACGATACTAAGGTAGTACATAATGTCTACATACAGTTCGCTCTCGGCCCCTGAGTGCTTCTCATACACCAATTACGTCCATTAGTTAGAAACTCAGGGGTTGAGAGCAAGTGAAAACACCCTGGTACATCTGTTAGTCAAATGGGGTACCTAGGGATATTTAGGAAACTGGTCTCTCAACATCAAATCATTGTTCAGTTTATTAAATAAGGTGTGTCGTGCGCCAGCCTTTTAAGGGAAGATATCTTTTTATAAATAAATATTTTGTTGAAAAACGTTAAAAATCAAGTCAAAATTACCGGAAAATAAGCGTCATACTCGATTAATTTGAATTTATTTTTTATTCTCCTATATTTAGTGAAAAAACATCTTTACCTTTTTTATAGCTGTGGAGCTATCATAAAGTGGGCTCTTGGGACTTTGTGTTGTGAGTGGGGGTCGGAGAGAGGGGTAAGGGTGCATGGTTCTCGATTTAGCTCCCGTGTATTTGAAAAAATAGAGGGAAGAAACATATCTCATTTTACGAGGTATTTCTATCATGCGGACGTCGTGGTCTTACAGAGGAGATATTTATGTAGTTACATTTAGCTCGTTGAATTATTTAAAAAATAAAAATAGACCTACAAGATAAAATCATGTAAGTCCATATTTAATACCAACATTATAAATAATTAAAACGCCTAATAATTGTTTTCTAAAGAAAGTCGGGTCAAGAGATTTTTGAAACATAAATGAAACCTCAAATTGTCATAGGTCATAGGTATTTCTGAACACAAATATCTAAAAACATATTTTTTAGTTTCATGAATTTTGAATTGCTTAAAACCACATCTTTCAACTATAAATTGACTAGTCCTCTATTTGGATTTTCCAAATTTTTTTCTGTTAGGTGTACTCAACATCTTAACGCAACACTTTCAAACTTAGTTTAGTACTTTCGCCTAGTCACCGAACGCTTTGAAGTAGCTATATCGATATTTTAATTTATAATTTAACTATCAACTTTTATTGACAAAATCTTTGCTATCGACTATATGTGCCTATGTTTTAAAGTAAATGTTTACGTTCTGCATTTTAGTACAAATGTTTGTTGTTTTCTTGTTTATTTACGTCTTAATATCTAACTTATAATTGAAACTGTATTAATGCGGTGTATTACCGTAATAGAATATGCTTTGAATATGAAAATTGAACGGCTTTAAGACCACACCGTGGAAGATACTTATTTCCAATCCTTAGTTTAAAGAAATATATTATGCCCTTGTATTTGTTCTGATTTCACTATTGTAATGCAAATTTAAAAACAATATAGCCATTAGTTTAAAAAGTATGCAAACTTTATTATCAACATTTCCATCAACGCATTACTTATAAATAACCAAATTATCTTTCCTTTTTTTGCATCGCGTCTTACTACCCATTTGGGTTGTATGTTTATGTACTAATTTCGCCAATGGTTTTAGGAAATGAAGAGGGTTGTATTAAGAGGAAGTTTACCCGCATTTGCGTGGAGGGAGAATACAAATAATTTTGGAAAAAACTCCCTCTATACATCCGACCGGGATTTGAACCTTGATCTCCTCGTCATCAGTAGTCTTGTCTGCTACGAAAGTGACGCCTTAGACAATTCGTCCACCAAAGTGGGTAATTATATTTGTTAGAATATTAAAACTAGACCTAGTGCATGCAAGTGATACCACTTAAAGCTGACTAGAAATACATCGATCTGAGGGCAAGACTAATTAAATATCTTTTACTTACATTGTATATTTATGTAACTACCCTCGGGGAAAAGTAAATATTAAAAGAGCCATTTTCACTTCCTATCTTAGCTTTGCAATAATGTTTAGTGTTGTGTATAAATAATGTTATTATGTTGGTTAGTGTCTTATTGCCTTGCCATCAAATGAGTAACGTTGCTAAATAGTGAAGGAAAAGTCAAAAGTCACTGATAAACTAATCAATTTGACTTTCAGCTACACCATTAAATTTACAGTGATTCAAAAAAGAAAACGAATCTGGTTTTCAAACAAAGTAAAGCTGCATCGGTGATCACATGGTTCAATTTGTTTCGCAATGAGCTGCCATTGAAGTCTAAACTAGGTTTTATATACTCTCTGGCTGCACTTGACATTGTTTTCGCCAGGTAGTGAAATAATTTATATAATATACATTTGAATATGGCACCATCGGGTTGGTTTGACGTTTGGTACTTCATATAACCACCGCTACCTCAACTCTGAAAACTGTTCATGCTCGATACATGGAAGATATCGACCTATACTATACTTTATCTATGATTTTATCCATACAACTAACTAGATGGTGCATTTTATAGCATATTTATATGTTTACCTTATACTTTTACCAAATACTCAGCCCAATTTTTTTTAAATATAAATACAAATATAATTTGAATTAAATTGAATTAATTTTTTTTTAATTTTCTCACTAGCTAGTATAATAAAATTCACTTAATAGCTACGATGTTTATTAGTTTTAAAATTAACATATTATAATTTTCGTAACTATTATTGTTATTTATACTAAATTAATGTTTTTTTTAGCAGCGTGTCTTACTACCTGTTCAAGTTATATGTATAACATTATATGTATTATATGTATGTTATATGTATAACGCATATGTACTTATTACGCTAGTAAGTTAGGGATGAGAAAGGTTGAATTTAGAGGAAGTGGCCAGCATTCACGTGGAGGGAGGGTGAAAGACTATTTAGGGAATACCACTCTCAATACATCCGACCGGGATTTTGACTTCGATCTCCCTGTCTCCAGCAGTCTAGTCGCCAAATAATGAGATTAAATTAATGTTCTTTTTTTATTTCTCTATAAGTATTTTAAAACTTTGTCAAACTTTTAAATAACGTTTTCTTTTCATACAAGAGGCTAAGGTAGTTTTTTAAAATCATGTTTTAAAAAAATTCTATCTATGTTAATTAATTGAGTTAGCTAAAACATAAACGATCACATGAAATGTTCTCATGTATGTTTTATGTATCAATTATTAAGTGGGTGACCTGGTGGTCTAGGGGTAAGGTTACGGTCTTTCTGTGCTGGGGTCCGGGGTTCAATCCTCGGTCCCGGCACAGATTTATCTGATTACCAAACCCTTCCTTCACCTCTGACAAGACGTGTATTAATCACAACTTGTGAATGTGGGGAATGCCAGGCCTCCACCGTGGTTCGGATTGCACGTTAAACTGTAGATCCTCCATTTAATCTCACAATCACCCTACCATTACACATTAGCGTAAGTGCGTATAAGCTGAACGGGTAGTAAGACGGGTAATAATAATAATAATAATAATAATAATAATAATAATAATAATAATATATTATTTTATTATTATTATTAATTATTATTATTATTATTATTATTATTATATATTATTATTATTATTACTAAGCGAGCTCGTGAATTGTCAGTAGTCATCTTTAAATAGCTATAAATTACACTAATATCTATTATATTTTTAAAAAGTGAAATGGAGTTGTTGTCCGTCCAACCTGTAACAATATTACACCCATTCTTAACAGTTTTCTACCTTGGTGATTTTTCTCATTACAAACCTTTATACCATTTGTGAGAAACTTTTTTTTTTGTTATTTGCTTCCAGAGTTTCAGAATGGTGTTTGTCGTTGGAAAGCAATTTTCTTTGGAATAATATTGTTATCATGAAGTAAAGGAGAAAAGAAGATTACATTAAAATTGTAATTTTTGAAGAGTTGGCTTTACGAAGTATATAGTAAAATAATTGTTTTACAAATATTATTCTACATGAAGATACAAGAGAAAACATCGAACCAGATTTATTTTACATAATCATTGAAAAGTACAAAGATTATTTTAAAATAATTTGAACTTAATTTAATCATCAACCTAAGTTATAAAATTTTCTAGAAATTCTTTATCCTCTTTTCAATGACCATCTTTGACGTCTTTGGTGATAGTCGGGACTACACCAGTAGTCTAGTACGCCCTAACCTGTGATTGGCTCCTCCTCCTTCTCTCCCTGATGACCCTCTTTCCAAAAAATGTATTGTTATTCCCGTATGTGTTTTATTCCTGTCGCATTGGTTTTTTATACATCCATTGGTTTATTATGTGTGCCATTGGATCTTTATATCTGGGTAGGATTGAGACCGTTGGAGTTTATTTGTGGAGCTTATTTATTTAGTGGTTGGGGGGAGTTTTTTTTATTTATTGTGGGGGGGAACGTGCTGTCCATGACGTGGGGCACTCCTCTCGCGACGTCCCATAAAATGTTGGCAGGCATCGTTAGTGGCGCGGGAGCATCCTCTCTGGCCAGCCGTTTAGCGTAGAGTGGGGGAACAATGGTTCCTTACCGCAATACTCTGGATATAAAGTGAATACAAATTCACTCTCCCACGCTTATACGGGATTCATTCCTTGTCCTTACCCCCTATCAGTAATTTTCACGGTTTCAAAATTAAAGTATTATTTGTTACCCAAACCAAACCTTATGTCAAAATATATTCATTTGAGCTGGAGACTGGCCAAAGAGGTTGACAGCCAGTGGAACCAGGATTCGAACCTCTGCAGTTTGTTTATTGCGAGAGTGCGGCTTAGACCTATTGGCTCGCAAATTAATTATTCTAGAGTAATTTATAGTGAGACTACCTTTAGAGGCACTGATTTGAAAATCCACTGTCTAGAAACCATCCCAAAGACCACTGATTCACCACTTGGCGTGGCGAAAATATATAATTTAACCGTGATAAATTCCCTGGTTTCAATGCTGACAATCGAACCTAAGAAAATTTGTTTCCGTAAGAAGACTCACTATCGATTGATCTTGGGCATCATATGTAAATTAGTGATCAAGTAACCAGTTAATAAATTAATATTAATAATATTTTTTAGCACCGCGTCTTACTACCCGTTGGTTATACGATTTAAGTCTAATCACTCTAATGGATTAGGAATTAGGAATTGAATTAGAGGAAGTGAACCCGCCATTTGGGGTGGAGGGAGGGGTGGAAAACCTTTTAGGAAAAACCACCCCCAGTTCACCCGCCCGAAAAATTTCGAACCTCGATCTCCCCGTCCTCAGCAGTCGAGGTCAACACGACAAGCGCGTTAGCCAACTACGCCACATACATTTCTAGCCGTTCGGCTTTTTTGCCCGACAAAGAACATCTGACTTGACAGTTATGCCCACGCCAGGTTGTCTAGGGAAAGGGCTGATTTGTTGTTTGAGTACCGAGTCATTGTCATGATTCTTAAAACCCCGAATGAACTTATTTACCTGATGAAATGGAACAGAAATGAGCCTGCAAAAATACTACAGGAGTGTGATTTTGACCCCACGCGGACTTTCTACCTTGATCGATCCAAGCTGGGGCCCCCTGTAAAGGGCTTTTTTTGTGTTCGATTGGGTCATATCGTACTCCGGCTTTGAATAATTAAAACCCTTTAAAAAATTTTTTAAAATTTTTAATGTGATAAATTTGTATATAACGTTGCGCTGGGGCTGGGGTTTTTTGGAAAGGTTTTTTTTGTTGGGTTGTGGGGAAGGGTTTTTAAAGGTATGATATGATATTTTTGTTTTCGTGAGCGATTTGGGAGGGGATCGAAAGGTTTAATTTACTGGGGTGGGTTTTGGGGGATGGTTACAAAACCTTCCCCTTGGGGCCCTCAGGGGCCCAGCGTTTTCTTGGGAAAGTTTGACAGGCGGTTTTCCCCGTGGAGTCCGGGGGTGGCAAAGATTATAAAGAGTTGTTGTTGGGGTTTTGGATTTTTTTTTTTGGGTTAGGAGTGAGGTGAAACATTTTTTCCCCCCTCTGGGGGCCCCCCCCGGCCTCTCTGTAGGGTTTTCCAGCAGGGTCGAAACGCCCTATTTCCCTACTAGTCAAGTGTGTGTGCTCCCCTTTCTAGAGTTTTTTTTTTCCTTTCCCTGTATATTCATGGAGCTGTCTGCAGTTATCATTTCATGTAGGTGTGTTGTTCTAGTCGCCGGGGGTCTCCAATGGTTTTTTAGTATCTTGTTTTGTGTGATTTGTAGTTATCTGTAGGTGTTTGGCTCTGTACTCCAACTGCGCAGTTTACAGTAAAATCGGCTGTATCGGGTTTTGATAAACATTTTTTGTGTGAATGTTTATTCCCTTCCTTTGAATAGACGAAAAAATTGTACAATCCCCGGGTTTTTTTTTTTCTCTTTCCCCTCAAGTGATTCTCCGGGTTATTTTTGAGTCTATTTGTGCTAAATATTTTTTTTTTCTTTTTAACAGGTATTTCTGTGTCAAATAAATGAGTGGTGCTGGAGGTTTGCTCCTCGGCTAAAATCAAAGCTCTGATTTTGTGGGGTTAACTTTTATCCTCCAAGTCGTGAACCAAATTTTTTTTATACTAAGACCTCTGCATTTTAAGCTGGCAAAATTTATGTTTTTATTTTGTGTGCCCAGGGTGTCGCCGCAAAGGGTCAAAATTTTTACGGTGGTTTGGGTAGGAAGTCTAAAAATATATATGCTAAAAGGTGTGGTGTAGTGCAGATCCGGGGGCACCCCAGCCCTTATGTCATGTCGGGTGATTTTTTCCGCCCAGGGACTCCCGGAACTTCCTTCGAGAAGGGAAACGGCAAAAGGGGTTTATCCTTTGGGGATTGAATTTAATTGTTTTTGAATTAGTCCTTGTGCCAGACTCTGTCAAAGCTTTTTAAAACGCTAAAAATATTGTAGGGTGTTTTTTTTTTTTTCTGGGTTTTTTGGGGCGTCCTCAAAAAATTTAGTACGGGTAAATAGTCGAGTATTTTTCCTAAACCGAATTGGTTTTTTGGGGTGTCTCTTTTTTTCGCAAAAATTTGTCTTCCTTTTTAAAACAGTTTTTCAAATATTCTCTAGTGGGGGAGACAATCGGCCTCCGTTCGGGAAGAACATTGGACCCTTTTCCGGTTTAGGAAAGAGTTATTACTGTCGCCATTTTCCAACGTCTGGGAAGTGACAGAGTGTAAGTAAGCGTTGAATTTGTCAGTAGGGAGATTGCCATTGGTATTTCTGTGGTTTCTTTTGATAGTCTGTCGGGCCTGGGTTATTTTTTGGAGTTGTTTCATTGGTAGTTTAGTTTAACTAGTGTTTTTAGGCCCACCCGGACACTTTGGGTCAAATAGGTTTTCCCGGGCTGATCTCTGTGCGCCCCTGACGAAGTTGCGTCTCTGGGGGTTTTGGTTTGGTGTAAATTTTCTCCAGAGTGGGCAGGGCCTCCGCTTTCTTGAACTTTATAACCATACGGCCCCCCGTGTATACCGGGTTTTCGATCGTTTGTTGCCTGTTGATTTTAGCTTTTTTTGCTTTCCAACTTTACTGGGGCCATGGACGTCTATTATGTTTCCAGTTGTTGTATTTAATAGTTTTAACTGTACTCTTACTTGTGCAGTGAGCTATTGTAGGCGTTCTTGTTGTAGTGTTCGTATGTTTGCCAGTCTCTCCCCCTCCTTTCTGGGCATCAAAAGTTGAGGTCGGGGTTTGGGGCGTCTAAAGTCGTGTTTTTCTTTTCTATTGCGGTGTTGGCCCTGTTGCTTTTTGTCTGTGTTGAAAAGAGTTGGGTGAGTGTCTGTTTCTTGGGTGGTCGGATGTTTAGTTGTCGGGTACTGTTTCGCTAGTGTTTCTTTTGAACCCTTTCCCCAGTTATAGAGTTTTTAGTTTTTTAATGTTTTTATTCAATTTCTTTTTTGTTGTGATCCCCACAGTATAGGGTTATGGTTGGTAAAGTTTTTTGAGAACAGTGATCGTTCCGGGTCACCCCTTATTGCCAAGACCATTATTATGTCGGGCCCTTGTAGGGGGTTTGGGGGGTAAAATGTCGGTTCGCCGGGCCCGCTCCCGTGTAACCCTTAGTGTCCGCGTGGCTTTTGGTATGCTTTCCGTTCCTATTGTATGGGCTATTCCATTCAGGGTTACTATTCTTTCCCCCTGCTAAGAATTCTTGTCGAATTTGAAGTTCATCTAGGTCGTCTGAGAATTTTTTGGTCGGGGGTTTATATATGCCGCGATCAGGATACCCCGCCTTTGTATTTAGTTTTACTGCTTGCTTCTTTTTATTCGAAAGGTTTTGAAAATGATGCGGTAGGGGGGAATATTCTTTGATAAAAATTTGCGTTCCCCCCCGCTTCTCCGGGTCTATCTGTTCTGAAGAGGTACCAAAAAAGTAAGCCTCTTGTTTTGGTTTAGATGTGTTTCGTTGTTTATCCTATGTCTTTGATATTTTTAAAAAAGTTTTCTAGTTCATGAGCCGCGTCAGTTCCGTTCGCGTTCCAATAAAAAAGCGTAGAGGCCCCTTGTCCGCGGTCTTGTCTTGTCATCATCCGGGTTTTTAAAAGTGTCCGGTCACTCCCTCTATCATTAAAACATTTTCTCTTTTGATTTGTTGTTGTCTGATCTATTGAAAAAGGGGTTTAAATGTGTAAGATTTTCTTTTTTTTTAAAGTCTTTGAGTAACCTAATTGTATTTTTTCAAAACCGGTTAAACCGGCTTCTTGTTTGGGGGGAACTTAGTCTGTTTTGCCTGCACGCCGGGGCGTAGATCGGGGATTTTGGCCGCCTCAGGGACGGGGGGGTTTGCAACGGGTCTCTGCTGCATTGGGGTACTCTGGTGTTGGGGGGGGGGCTGGTCCGGGTAAAAGGTCTACTCTCTGTGTTTGTCTTTGGTATTTGTGCGTTTCTTCTTTTCTTTTAAATTTTAAGTACCCCGGGGAAATTATGTAGTTTCCCGTGGGGGTTCCCATACAGTTTACGCAGGGAGGAGTAGTGGGTCTTTTTTGGGCAGTTTTGTGATGCTGTTTTAACACTTGACCACCGGGTTGTTTTGACATTTGTTTTGTAGGGGCCTATTTTTGGGCACTTATGGCTTTTGTAACTGTGTTGAGGGGTGGAAGTGGGGTCGTTCAAACTCGGTAGGTTGATGGACTTCACTTGAAAGAGGGTGTTAGGTCTGTGCTTTTTGCTAGATCACTTGGAAAGTAGGGAAAGTTTTTACTGTCTGGGTCGTGTTGTCCCAGCCAAATTCCCGGAGTTGTCTCACGTCAGTCACTGGGAATCCCATGTTTTAAAAGTTCGCCTCTAGGTCAGGGGGAAGCCATGTTGGGGGGGGCCCCTTGACTACAATTTTAACTGTTTGTCCCTGGGCAAGTTAAGTGGAAATCCTGTTTTAGGTTTTTCAGTAGTGTTGTAATAGGTCTAGTCCTGCTTGTTTGGTGGTGTGAATTTTCAGTTCGTTTTTTATGTACGTATTTTAACCCCCTCCTATCCTTTGCAACCTGGTTATCTGAGCGTGTTTTGGCCCCTAGGTCACTATTGGCGGGTAACGTGCCCTTGTGTGTGGTGGTTTTTGTTGTTGTATCTGCGTTTGTCTTGTTCTGGTCAACGGTGTGGGAGAAATGTTTTGGGCCTCTTCGGGGCGTCGAACTTGTTTGTAAATTTCTTTTTGTTTTTTTTTTTTCGGGGGTTTTTGTGCGGTCTAATTTTCCCTTTTTTTCCCTTTTTGTCGCCATCGTGAAAGTTCCCTGTCCCCTCGTGTCGGCTTCCATGTCTGAGTTGTTTTAGGGATAGTATGTCAGTGCGTTTGTTTTTTTCTCTGGTGTGGTCGGGGGGGCCTTTTCCGCTCACCCTGAAAAGGCGGGCTAGGGCCCATTGGAAGGGTAAGTACCCTCCCTGTACAGTGTGGAGGCTGTTGTTGTGGTGCCCCGGAAACAGACTCCGACTGCGAGGTTTTTTTTCGCGCGGTCTCGTTTACCCCCTACTGGGGCTTGGCACCGTTGGGTATCCACCAAAAAATTTACCCCCGAAAAGTCTGCTCGATTTAGTCTTGTGTGCGTATGGGGGTTTTTAGAGTGTGAACCTAAGACAATTGCTCGGGTTCCCTTTAAAAAAAAGGCAGGTTTGTCTTAAAAAAGACAATTGCTGTTTCCCTTGAAAAACACCCAAATAAAAACCCGGGCGGTTCGAAATCTCAGAAAATACCGATATAAAAACCCTCATACAGTCTAATAAAAAATCTGACAGACAACACAGACAAAAAAACTCCGATGTTCCAGAAGGGGGCACGAGAGCAATTTCCAACACGTACCGACCAATTGGGCACACCGTTGGTTTCAAAAATTAAGAACGGGGTTTTCGCGTTTCGGAAGTTCTGAAACAAAAAAACAGAGATTACAAAATATTATAATATTGGGGGAAAAAAAAAAAAAGGGGGGAAGAAATTGAGAAACCGACTAAGGGTTTTTTAGAGTTACGTCGGAGACACTACTCTATGGGGGCTGGGGGAAGCCTCCCAAAACCCCTGTTGACACATCTCGCTTACCGAGCAGGGGTTTGGAGTCGATGGGACCCAAGGCGATACGATTCCCCAACCCCTTATAAAAGGATTGGTGGGCCCCGGGAAATCTAGCGGAAAGACTGCCCATTTCCGGAAAGGGGCCTTGATGGTAGGGTTCCAGCACGATAAGATCTCATTCCGACATACCAAAGGGGCGCCCACAATTCCTCAACATACCCTGGGAAGCCCGCTCCCCTCATATACGTGCCGCCAGGTGACCCCCAAGCGGGACACCATAGTCGAGGTCGCCTGAGCAAGCTTTTACAGCGTCAACCGTTCCTTGTAGAAAAGGCCTACGCCCTTTTAAACAGTGGGCCTAGGACTCCAGCCTTTTCCCGCCTTGTTGGTCTTTCGTTCAGTGTATTCCGGCATTTTGGTCCACGAAAATCCCAGGGACTTAAAAAAATGTCCGCCCAACTATCTGTTCTCCCAACACCGGGGTGGGGCCGGCCTGTGTACTTTCTTTCCCTGTGAAAGCATTGCGTCTTCCCCCACTTAATACTTGTTCTCCGGTTGTCACCACCCCTCCAACTGCGTCAGGGGCGTCTGGAGTCGCCCCTCCAACCCCCTGCCCCGCCAAATCCGCTACTAAGCCGGGGCGTCCGCATACAGAGCCAAACCGGGGCGGGATTTTGGAAATTTGTTCACAAAAGGGCTAAGAGACGGCCACCTGGGAAACCCCGCGGCACTCCAGCCCCATGCTTTGATTGGGGGGTGGCGTTCCCAAAAAATAGTGGAAAAGGTGCGATGGGAAAGATAAGTTTAACAACCCTTAAATATTTGAAGGGCAGGTTCAGGGGAGGAGTTTGAAAAAAGGGGACCCTCGGCCAAACACGGCGAAGGGCCCTTTTCCCGTCAAGAAAAACAGCACCCGTCAGCCTTTGATGTTAAGTTCCTCAACCCGTTCCACGAGCCGGGCAAGTTTATGGACGTAGCGGTTTCCCGCCCAAAAAACCCAACTGCTCGCCCCCAAGAGCCCCCCCGCAACATGGGGTCATCTCGTCATTTTTATTTTCTCGAACAACTTGCCCAGACAGTCAGCAAGCTGATCTCGGGAGGGCAAGCTAGGGCCGGGGCCTTACCCCGGTTTATGAAAAAAAGAGGGGTTGGGATGCTTCCAGACCGGGGAAGGAAATCAGGGAACAGGGCGCGTTGAATAACTCCACAAGGAAGTTAAACGCCTCCAAGGGCAGCTTTCTAGGAAAGCGTTACTGAAACCCTCGGGTCCGGGGGCCTGTTTTTTTCTTAGAGCGGCATCGCCCGTGACATTTTTGCACTCCGTGGGTTGGGGTTCATCCAAGGTCGTCGGACCGCCTGATGACCGCCCACGGCGCAACGGACCGGGCTACGGGGTTTTCAGTCGTACAAATTGGGCCCTAAGCCAGCGAGAGCATCGGCCTTCCCGGTCGAGTTGGCCCCCCCGTTTCGACCACAATAGGGGGCCTTGGTGCGGGGCCCCCCATCAATTTCCCCTTTATTTGCCACAAGGACCTGTCCCCGCCGCCAGGCTTCCCCAACTTGCCTCCCCAGACATTGTTCCGGATTTCTGGAATCCCCGAACCCAGGACTTTGCGGCTCCGTTTGGCTTGTCTACCGGTCCCCCAGATTTGCCAAGCCTTCCTCACCCTTTTTCTCCCGGACGTGCCCGAGGATAGAACGGGCAAAAAGCCTGTGGCGGGGCCCCTTACGGGGCCTCGGCGTCGAAGCTTCGAGCGACCCCCCTTTATGGCGGGAAGTTTAAACCCGCACCCCGAATCGATTTTGCGCTGTTCGAAAGGTAGGGTGGGTCCCAACCTCCCCCTCAACAATTCGTAAACCTGTCCCATGTGGGGCTTTTGGTCGGTTTTTTCGGGGGGGTTTTGAAAGGGAACCGCGCCCCAGGTTTACGAGAACGGGGGTTTTGATCCGAGTCTACCAGCTAGAGACTCAGCACTAACCGGGCCCTTTTATCCCCCTGGAGACAACGAAGTCTGGACGTCCGGGAATAGCCGGGATTGAAAGGGGAAATGGGAGGGGGCGGAGGCCCGGGAGCCCCCAGGGCCCTGTAGACTGATCGCGGAGCAATCCGCCCCGGGGGCACATATCCCAGACCCATGAAGGGGGGGTTTGGTTGAAATCAAACCCGTTAAAAAAAGGCTGTACCCCGAAAAGCCCTCCATGTCAGCCCTCGTGGGCCCGGGGCGAACCGGTGGGAGGGAGGGGAAATAGATGGAAATAGACCACTGGGCCCTCGAGGGCACCAGTTGGGTAGCCTTGCTTCCATTTTTGGAGGGGGGAATGAGACGACGTGGTGGCAAGGCCCTTCGGACCAGAACCGCCGTCCCCCCCTTCCCACATCCCCCGCTCGTCCTACGGGCAGAAAACCTGAAGAGAAAACCTCATTCGGAGCGCAAGTGGGTTTCTCCCAGCACATTACGTCGACCCGTCTTTGCCAAGAAAAATTTCAACCAGCCTTTCCCTTCCCCCCCGACTCCCTTGGGGTTTCCCGAGTGCGACCCTGAGCTCCTTCACATGGTGGTCCCTCTATTCGGTGCCTGCCCTAGAGACCAGGTAGAGTGATGTCTCCATGACCCGGTGGCCCCGGGTTTCTCCCGAGACCCTGACCCTTTCCCCAAGACCGATAAAAGTCCCGGGTCCAGTCCCGGAATACCCTTGAGTAGCTCAATGCAATTTTTTAGCTTTTCAACATCCCTCGGGGTGGGGGTTAAGGGGGGACAAGGGGGGAGTTGGGGGTGGAAGGAAAGGGTTTAAGGGGGTGGATGGGAGTGTGGTTTGGGGTAGGGAGAGGACGGTCTCGGGGGGCCCCCGCCAAAGGGGGAGAACCGGGTTCCCCGGTTTAGGTTTTGTGGCTTCGGGAGGTGCCTCGGCCGGGGGGAGGGGTACTCTCTTTTACGCCCTGGCGAATTTTGTCCAGTGGCTTTTGGGGTTGGGGGCTGGGGTCACTTTTCCCCCGCCGCAACGTGCCCCGAGGGGGCCCGGCCCTTTATTGGTCCACCCTCCTCCCTTCGAGGCTTGGGGCCCGCCATTCCCCCCCCCGCAAGGACTTGCGTGGGGCAGCCCCGCCACGCCGAGGGAAAGGGGTCCTGAGCGTGCGGGACTTTGGGGGAGTGTCCTCCCGGGCACCCGCCCCTTTGGTCACCCCACAGAACTCACAACTCGGGGTTTCGCGGCAATCCCCCCCACAGCCCAAACCGGGAAACGTTCTTTCACGAACCGGGGGCCGGGATTGTACTTTTCCACCCGACGCGGAGCCCGCACGGCGATATGGAAAACAGCCTTGCGGTCTGCCCCCGGGGGTAGAGGAGACAACGAATTCGGGAACCTCTGCCTTTCTCCGGTCTTCTGATCCCGCTCCATTGGAGAGCATCTGTGGACGGATTTCACGGAAACCCTTTCCCACAGCTCCTCCCGGTGCGCGGGGGTTTTTCCGTGTCAGGGGTCCCTTCACCACAACCCCGACCAGTCGCCCCGTCCCCGCTGTAGGGGCCAATCTGGGTCCCCAGCCGGAAGAACTTCTGGAGGGGGCGGAACTTCCTCCGACCCGCATGGGGCGAAATCTCCCCCGGCTGCCTGACCCCTCCCACAGGCTCGGAACCCCGGACCGGATGGCCCTCGCCAAAATTTGGGGTAGCCCCCCCAAAAAACAAAATGAGGGAGGGATCTTCCCTCGCTTTGCCCTGGCCAGACCACTAGACCAGGCGGGGTGAGACACGTTGCGTTTTTACCCCCCTTTTGGCCCCTTCCCCCCCTTACCCAGCGCTGGGGCACCCCGGCCCGGGGCCCCCCTGGGCCCCGCCTCTCACCAGAGCTCCGCCTAAATGGTAGGGTTGCCCCCCACAGCTTCCCGTGTTGCCCGGGCCTTCCCCCTTCGGGGGGTCTTACGGGCCTAAATCCCCTTTAGATTTATATCGGACCCCTGGGTCGACCATCGCGCACAACGGGGGTCTGGGCCTAAAACAGTCCCCCCCCGTCCACGGGGCTCGCCCGAGCTGCAACACGCGCGAAGCGTGTACCCGGTCTTCGAATCTGAAAAAAAATTGCGGGGGTTTTTACACCCACCCCACCCCTTGGCGGGGGGTCCGGAGTTACGCGGGTTTTTGAGGCCCTTGCGCTAGCGTTGCGTCATGCCGCTTGCAGCGGTCTTTTCTGGCGGGGACGGCAGGCCCCCCTGGTCAGGGGTTGCGTTGGGACCGGGTTTCCACCCATCTGCTGGCGGAGCTTTCACCATCCTCCCCCCGGTTTTCGGGCTGTCGCCCTTAAAAGGGGCCCCCAGCACTTTTTGGCCTCAGCGGCACCTCACCTCCTGTAGTCGGAGGGCCCCATGGGCCGCCCCCTCGGGATTCTCCGACGCTTTGTAGGGGGGCCCGACTGTCCTTCAAAACCAGGGCCCAAGGGGCAGTGCCGGAAGCCCCCGGGGGATCTGCCGCGGCACGCCCCTCCGGTAGCTGGGGGGCCCCCCTGGCTTCCCTTGGCACTTGCGCCCACCTCGCCCGGGAGTTGGCGAGATCACGCTGGCCGGTTTTTTGGCCCTAAAGGGCCCAAACTTCACCCAGGGGGAAACCGCTGGGTGGCTATCGGCAGCTCACCCCAGTAAAATTTTAGGGCCCCCCCACCCCCCACCCCCCTTTGGTGTGGACTGCGCCCACCCCCCGGTAAATTTGGGGGTCACGCCACCTTGTTGGCCCTAAAAGGGGATTTGTTGGGCCCCCGGAAAAGGGGGCCCTTTTTTTTGGCCCAAAAAAGGGGGCCCCATTCCACCCGGGGCGACTCTAATCTAAACCTCCCCAAACGGCCGTTGGGGGCCCGGGGGAAATTTGGGCGGCCCCCCTTTTTTTGGGGAGCTCCCTTTGGGCTTTTTGCCCCTCGAAGGGGGGGCCACTGAAGCCCCCCCTTTGGGGGTTGTGGGGCCCCTTGCCCCCCGGGCCCGAGCTCCCCCGCCCGGGGGGAGCCTTCATCCCCGCGAGCGGGGATTTCCAAAACCCCCCCAAAAAAGGGGCGGGCAGCACAACCTGCCGTTGCGGGGACCCCCCGCTGCTCGCCCCCAAAATTCCTCTTCCCCCCGGGGGGGCCCTTTCCCCGGGGCCCCGGGGGGTTTTTCCTCGCCCATCCGGGGGGCTTTTCCCGCCCCCCGCCAAACCTTTTTTCAACTTCACCGCAGGCTCCACCCAAGACCCACCAAAAATAGCAAACCCCCAAAATTTTCAGAAAGCCAGGAACACGAAAGGGGGGGCAGGCCCACCTTGAAACTCCCTCAAAGAATCTGAGAGGATCAATATTTTTAAAACCCTTTTCCCCCCACGAAGGTGGCCCCCTTTCCCTCGCCCCAAAGGAATTCTTTCCCCTTTTTAAGGCCCTAAAATATGTTTTGACCCTATGACTCCCAAGAAATTTTTTTATGACTTTAAAAAAAATTCTAATGTGGATAAAAGGTTTTTAAAATACCGTAAACGGCTGTACTATAAAGCTTTTAATAACCCGGGTCTTGATAAACTAATAGAGTATTGAAAACCCAAATTAAAAAAACGTTTAGAAACAAAGTTTTTTATCTACCAGGAAAAATTTGTTAAATAACATACAGGCAACCGTTTGCTGAAAATTGCCCTACCCGCTCCCGTGACTGCCTGTTTCCCCCTATCAACTTCGAAACTACAACGTACGCTTATTTTCAACAATAATAATATGTTAGTTTTTAAATAAATAACTTAATTTTTATTGAAAATCTTTCCTAAAGTCCCATTTTTACCTCTCTCCTTCCACTCCCAAAGTGGGTATAAAATTTTCCCCACTGCTCGGTTGGCACTCTATTTTTACAGGTGGGTAGCTGCATGACGTAGCTTTTAAAATGGATGGTGCCCCTTCCCCGAAAGTCGACCCCCAGTGACTAAAACCCCGCTAATTGTCAATTAACCCGTTTGGTGTCGAGTTTGGGTAACGTGCTCTATTTGTTTTTTACAAACCGCTAAGGACGGGGAGGCTGAGGTTCAAAACTAGGTTTGGGGGGGAAATTGGGGTAGTTTTTTTACCCCCTCCCTATACGCAAATGCGGGTTGGATTTCTCTAAAAATTTAAACTTCCCAATTTTCCCAATCCCCTTATCGTAATTATATTTAACTATACACCCTACGGGTAGTAAGACGCAAAAAAGTGTTTAGCCGTGTGATCTTTAAAACTATAGGGGCCAAATCACCAGGTAATTACGTTTTGGAATTTTTCCATTTTAGAAACAAAGGGTTTTTATAAAAGTAATGGGGGCCCTTGGGGTTAGCCCCCCACAAAAAGTTATTTTTGGGGAAATTTTCATAAATCGTGGTTCTTCCAACCAGGAAAATTGAAAAAATTCTTTTGTAAATTTTTTTTTTTTAAACCTTACTTTCTTTCTTGTAATACATGAAAAACGCTGGGAGGATCTGTGAGTATTGTAAACGGACATTAAAGTTTTAAAAAAATATTCGGGGAAGCTTAACAAATCCACGCCTTAGTATTCAAATTGTTTTGTGTAGTTGTTATATATTATTTCCCAAAAAAATATAATTTCGACATTAAATTTCTTTTTAAAAAAACTTTTTGTTTTTTTGTTGTTTAAATACTATTTTGTTTTTATGGCTGGCATTTCTAATATTGATTCAGAGTCCTCATAATTGTATTTGATATAACTTATGATTTTATGTAAAAATTATATTTTGTTTCATCAAAATATGTTTTCAAACAATAAATGATATTTAAAATAAATTCATGTCCTCATAATTGTATTTAATATTACTTATGAATTTTTGTAAAAGTTATAAATTATTTAATCAACATTTTTTGCAAACATTAATTTTCTTTGTTGTTTAAGTAGCTAGTTTGTTTTGTGTGTGATTTATTATGTCAACAAAATATAGTTTCGAGCATTAAATGATTTTAAAAATAATTTTTTGTTGTTGTTGTTTAAATGCTATTTTGTTTTTGGTTGAATTAAAATTTTGATTCATGGATCTGTTTGATTTGATTTACTTGTGTTTTTTGTAAACTTTATTTTATTTCGTCAAAAATTTTTTTGCGAAAAATAAACACATATTAGTTAAAATTAACCAATTTTAAGGTTAATGATAAATGATATTTTTAATATTTATTGTTCCCTTTATTGCATATCCGCAGTTTTAAATAAAACTTTTTGCTAAAGTTTTTTAAACTAAATTTAAATTCAATAAAACTAACATTTCTACTCTGCGCTATTTTTATTTCAAAGGCAAATTCCCGTGATTTTGCCATCTATTCCTTTTTTGATTCTCCAAGGATTCCAAACATATTCTGGGAATTTTAAAATAAATAAAACTTTTCTTACAGTTTTTTTTATTCCCAAAACACCCAGTGATTTTTAAAATTTTTTTTAAAAACTTTCTGCATACAACTAAAAAAACTAAAAGTTTTTTAAATGATATTCACAATTTTATTTGGTTTGGTGAGCATCGAGTAATTAAGGGAGCTTTTTGGGGTATTGTTGTTAGGAGTTGGGGTTCGAACATGTCAAATTAAAGGGTATTTTACAACTTTTTGCCCACAAATACGGTAACTTACCCTAAAAACACTTTCCGATTTCTACCTTTTAGATGTTTAATTATTATATGGAAATAATAATTACATTTTTTAAATATGAAAATTTGTTGCTATCCATATTGAATCATTTTTTACAATTTTATTGCAAATGGGCAGAATGAAATGTTTAAGAAATGTTACTGTGATATAAGTTTGGTTTAAAATTAATTTAAATAGGTTTGGAAAGATAACAAAAAGACCGTCTTCTAGGAAATGGGTTACTTTCCAAAGGTAGTTTACCCTCAAAATTTTAAATAAAAATGAGTCTGTTAACCGGGGGTTGTGGGTTGAACGCGGGTACTGTGTGTTTTGTGTGAACTTGCCATTTTACCTTAAACCCAAAATTTGTTAATTTATAAACGCTACCAAACAGTAAAAATTTTCCAATAATGCTTTGGGGTTTTTTCCCAACCAAAATGGGGTACACTTTTTACCGGGTTTAAATTGGGTTTCAAAAACGGAAAAATTGGGTGGGATCAATTTTAACTGCTTTTTGTTTTTGACTTTTTTTTTCACTTCGCAAATGCGGAGGCCTAAAATTTTGGAAGGAATTTTTTTATTGGATGTTTTCGTTCTAACATACATTTGGTGATAAAATATCGGGGTTCGAACCCTTTGTGGGCACGCCGCAAATTAAGACTCATTTATTTAGGGGGGGTGATTTTGGGAAACAAATCCCCCCCGGGTAACTGTTGGTATTTTGTACCCCCAGCTAAAATGCTGGAAAAATTTCTTAATATCCCTCCATTTTTCCTTAGTTGATATGTAAAAGCTTACCCTGAAGGGTGCGTGAAACCCTCTTATTATGACGGGGGGGTCGGGGTTTCGAATCTTGTGGGTAAAACTGGGGTGGTTTAACTCCCTCACTCCCTTAACGTGGAACTTTTAAACCTTACTTTCCCCCCACATAAAATGTGGAATTTTCTTAAATCACCCCTACCAAAATTTCTTTATTTAAAATTTTTTGCTTAGCCAGTAAGGGTGCGTGTAACTCATCTAGTTATGATGGGTAGGTGTGGGTTCAAAATCTTTCTAGGTTACTGTCATAGTTCTCACTCCAAGGGTTTTTCCTGTATAACTAATCTATTTATGGTGGGGAGGTTGGAGTTTCAAATCCCGCTGTTGTGTACTTTCACTAGTTTCACAAAGGGTTTTTCCCTCTCCTTCACTCCCTAAACGCTTAAAATTTCCCCTTACTCCCCCTTACCACGTAAAAATACTGAATATTTTTTAAAATCATCCCTATCACATTTTCTTATTTTAATATATGACTAGCCAGAAAGGGTGCGTGTAACTCTCTAGTTAGGTGGGGGGGCGGGTTTCGTTTTTTGCTGGGTGAGTGGGGTGTTTTCTACTTCCTCACTCCACATAAACGAGGGAAAAAATTTCTCCCTTTATCCTCCTTTTTAGAAAATTTGGGGAACATTTTCAAAATCATTCCTACACACTATCTAATTAATTATAGACGTTTACCCAGAAAGGGGGTATAATCATCTAGCTAGGACGAGGATTTTGGGGGGTTTAAAATCCCCCGGGGGGAGGGGGGGGGGTTTTTTTAAATTTTTTCCCCCCACTCCACTTAAACGCTAAAAAATTTTACCCTTACCCTCCCCCAAAACAGTGGTCCATTTTGGGGATGGGGATACCTTATCCTCGCATGTTGACGGACGATCCCAAAAAACCCAAATTTTTTAGTATACTTTTGTGGGAAGAGATATCCCCCCCTAACGAAATTACAAATCACCATTATGTTTCAGGGCCCCTGATTGTGCATAATCGAGAGTGTAAATGTCTCTAGTTCGACGTCACCGAAAAACCTTTTCCACTAGTGGGGGAGAGGTGGGGTCTGCAACATCTTTTCAAGGCTGATCTCTTCCCTTGTTCTTGTGGGGCCCCCCCCAAATGGCACCGGGGTTCGAGACACCCCGGGAAAACCTCACCACTAGTCGGGGAAGAAGGTGGGGGCTTCAAATATTAAAGGTTGTGAATATTCCGTATGAATTTTTTTCTTGTCGAGCCGCCAATTTTTAACCCGGGTTTTGCGATGACGTCATGGGGAAAACCCTTTACCAATATTGGGGGAGGGGGGGGGGAGGGGATGATTGCAAACCAAAATAGTTTAGGTCTTGCGGTAAGGGAACCATTGTTAACTCTACCTAAAACGGCGGCCAGAGAGGATGCCCCCCGCTTTTCATAGAGGAAAATTTTTTATGCACGTGCGGGGGGGCCCGACGTAAAAGAATGCACGTTCCCCCCCAATAAATAAAATAGCCCCCCAAACCAATTATAAAAAAATAAACTCCTACAAAAAAAACCCCAAACCCCTTTCCCCAAATTTCCTCCCGGATTACGTCCAATGGGAACAAAAAATACAATGGGGACAGGAATCAAAAGTTGGACAGGAATAAACACATACGGAAATAACATACATTTTTGGAAAGGTGTTCAGGGGGAAGGGGGTATCCTTTTACGGCCCAGGAATTTATATCGGCCAATCAGAAGTTACTGGGGGGCGAAATAGCTACTTACCCCTTAAAATTAGATGCTGTTAACTTTAAAAATTTCCACTATATCTAGAATTAATTTTTGCATTTTTTAAAAATAAAAAATTTTTTATAATCTATTATTTAAATTAATTCCTCTTGAAGTATGATAAAATAAAAAAACCAAATCATTTTAAAATGATTGTTAAAATACGAAATTTAATGATTAATTCAGATATGACAACATTTTTATAAACAACATTTCCCTAAAATATCATTGTTGGTTTAAATGTTGCGGTTGGGGTTCCCCTTTTAAGGGTTTTGGCCTTTTGTGAAAAAAGTGTTCGGGAAGGTTGTTTATTAAGTTCTACTTTGTATTCTGTTTCTATTGATGGCTTGGCCTTCCCTTGGAGATAAACCCCGAATATTTGTTGGCCCACACAACATGGGATGAACCCAGCTCATCTTTTCATATTATGTTGATGGAGCGATTGTGTTAAATTCAAAAAATAATTTTTTGACAAAAGTTTAAAAATACTGTTTAAAGGGCTTTTTATTTTTTTTCGGCAGCTGGCCATGCTTAAAATTTAAAGGTGTAATTTAACTTTTGTATGTTTACCTGCTCTTTTCCACCGTAAAATATTTTAGTCTTAATTTTATATCCCTTTGTTAATCTATCTGTGCTATCTGCCCCACTCGATATGCCGAAGAACCCCGACCAGAGTAATTTTCTAAATATTGCCTCATAAATTTTAAAAGGGGCAACACACTTGTTGTAAGCTTAATCAATCAGGACGATTAATTTTCCCCACAAATTTTTGGGGGGGTTTTTTTGTTGTTTTATTAAAAGTGTTTTAAAAATCAATATCTTCGATCCACAAATGGAATTTGATTCACATTTTCTTTTAAAAACTAAAAATTTTGCCAACAAAAGGGGGTATTTGTGACCATGTTTCGGAAAAAAATCTTAAATCCCATTCAGTCCCAAAAAAGTAGCGTAATTGGTTCCTCCCCCCCATAAAATTTACTTTTACTTTCCCGGCGTGAAAAAGATTTGGCGCTTTTAATTTCTTCCTTGTTGAAGAAAATTTGTTTCGTTCAATAAAGAAAAATTTTTGAACCTATTCTGAGGTATGTTCCACTTAAAAAAAAACAAAAGATTTTTTTTTCACCCCCAATACCGTTTCCCTACGAATCACTCACGGAATGTTTTAGTGCCTCTAAAAAACATCCATTTTTATTCTATTGTTGTTTTTAGCACCGTGTTTAGTACCCGTTCGGTTTATACGCCTATATACTTTTATGCTAATGTTTGTGGATTAGAAATTTTAAATTTAGAGAAAGTGTACGCGCAAATTGTGGAGGGGGGGGGAAACGGGAAAAAAAAATAAACCTTAGTCCCAACCCGGGATAAAACACTGACCCCCCGTATTCAGAACCCGTCTTTTGTGGGGATGGGGGTTAGATAGTAACCCTAAAGGGGTTGTTTTTTTGATCATCATGTCTAAATGGGGGTCATAAATACAATAGGGGCCAATTCACCCCGCGAGTAAGAGAGCTTTTTAAAATTTAAACCCCTGACGAATGAGAAATGCCTAAACAACATAAAAAATAAATGGTGGGCCACATGGGCTTAGGGGAAAACTAATTTGCCGGGCGGTCTAAAAGTACTAACTGAACAAAAAAAGAAAAAAAGGATTTTTCGCTTTTTTAAACGCAAGGGCGTATAAAATTTTTTTTTTGATGATGGGGATTTAGATGAAACCTCAAAAGAAATTTTTGTTTGAAAAAAAAATTTACGGATTAAACCAAATTTCCCCAAAATTTTTTGGTGTAATTTTATTATTATTAAATTTTTTTTATTATTATTTTTTTCTCACCAAGTTTACCCCCCGTTCGGGTTTAAATCACTTAGGGCAATGTGTAATGGTGGGTGATTGTGAGAGAAAGAAGGCCTACATTTTTTAACGTGAATCCAAACCCAGGGTGGGGCCTTGGCATTCCCCAAATTCACAAGATGTTTGTCAGAGGTGAAGGAAGGGTTTGGAAATCATATAAATCTGTGGGGCCCGGGATTGGACCCCCCCGGACCCCAAACCAAAAGCCCGCCCCCTTCCCCCCTGACCCTAGGTCAGTTGTCACAATTATATTCTGTGCTAACAAGAAAAAGGGGTAAACCGCAATGTTTAAAAAACAACAGAGAAATCTCTAAATTTTATTTTTTTTACCACTTTTTAATAAATTAATTGATTTATTCAAATTTTTAAAAAAATTTTTCCATTCCGAATTGCATTTTTTGGTTGGTGATAAGTGCTATTTTTTTAAAAATGCATGTCAGGGGGCCTTTGTTGGGTATAGGTGCTATAGTTTTAAAATGCATGCCAGGGGTGCACATTTGGTTAAAGGTGTACTAGTTTTAAAAATTTGCCAAACCTCTGCAAACAGTAGAAATACGCAATGTGGGGACGACACACAAACCCCCAATTGTATTAATTAGAATATTTGATAAAATAAATTACAAAAATGGTTTTCTTTATTATGATAATCTGTAATAATCTTTAAATTTCCCGGGGGTCTAAGTATGAAAAGTTTTTTCGACCCCGGGTTACAAAAATCAAGTTACTTGGGACCCCAGAATGTTTGTCAGTTGGGAAACATTTAGGTTTAAAAGGAAGTCTGGCTCTCTCATTTTTTAGTGAGTGGTTCTTTGAGAGATCCCGAAAATCCCTTGCCAAGTTTTATTGAATGTCCCTCTGATTTATTATTCTCGCAATTTACTAGATAACCTCTTTAGAACTTCCACGTTCTTTTGATTCTCTTTTGATAGCGTTTTTTTTGTGTTTTGATTATCTTTGTTATAAAATACCATGCTTTTTTTTGCCGTTTTCTCTCTCTTTTTTTAATATCCCCCTTTTTTCTTTTTCTAATTTTTACTTCTCTCGACGTGTGATCGTAAAAAAATTGAACTAAAATTTTTTTAAAATAAAGTCGAGTTTAGGATTCCCTTAAACCGAAAAAAGTTTTTTTTCGTGACGCGTCTTTTGTTTGTCTTTTAATCTCATAAAGCCGAGACTATTTCACCGATGGGCAAAATTGGGGAATTTGCATTTTAAAAGGTTACCCAGGAATTTTTGGAAAATTAGCTGATAATAACCTAAAATTAAAAATTTTACTGAAAGCAAATAGAAAAAAAAACTTTTTCTTGAAATCAGCTGAAATTATTTCATTTAATTTTTTAAATATAATCATTGTTTTAAATTACAAAAAAAAGGAAAATTTCATTTTCCCATAACGTGTTTTGAGGATACTTTCATATAAAAAAAAATTTCACTTTAACTAAAATCACCGAATTTATTTCGGTAAAAAAATTTAATTTATATTTTATTTGTAATACTTTAAAAAAAACATTAAAATTTAAAAATTTTTAAAAAACCAACATTTTCTGAGCTAAAAAGCAACATATGTTTATTTTTTGCTGTCTTTGAAAATTTAAATTGTTTTGCCTTTGGGGGCCATTGTTGTTCCTATTTTTTCATTGTTTTAAACCAAAAATTTATTATTATGCCTTGGTGGAGAGTTTTGCAACAATGGTGTTTTTCTTTCCACACAAATGTGTGTATTACTTCTATAATTAAAAACCCTTTCCTTATTCAAACCCATTTGCGAATTAGTATTGTTTGCTAAAACTGAAGGGTTTGTGGGTAAACCGGTGATATTTTAAAATTTTTTTTTTAAAGTTTCTGCAAAAAATTTTCAGAAAAGCGGGCTCACTAGGTCCTTAAATTCCCTAAAAGTCGCATTTTTTAAACTCTACGCCCCAAAAGTATATAAAAATGTTTAGGTTAATTAATGAAAATTTTGTATGATTTTCAATAAATTTTTAGACCATTTAAAAGACTTTTGGCCTAGCTTTGAAAATTAAAGGGCCGGAAAAAATTTGGGGGAAGCTTTGTTGCTTGTTAAAATTGGTTTACAATTTTTTTTTTTTTTTATGATTTCACAGCAAGCTTGGAAAGACTTAAGGAATGAATATTCAACAATTTTCAGTTTCCCCCCAAAAGTTTTTATAAAACATGTTAAAAGGGGGTTACACTGACCAGAAGCTGTTCGATCCTTGAATAATGCCCTTCAGAACAAAATTATTTAGAATTTGTACCAGGCAAAAGTCATTTTGATGAAAAAACCACCCTAAAAAATTATTTCTTTTACTTAAAAAACCCTCTGATAAAAGGCAAAATTCTTTTTGTTATATAAAGTGTAAAATTTTTTTTTCATGTATCTCCCCTTTTATAAAGAAACTCCCATGATTCGGTATTGTAAAGCATTTGGGGGAAACTTTAGAGGGAAATTATTATATATTTTGGAAACCCGTGCTGTGTTTTTTTAAATGGGCCCTTCACTATTTGGGATTATTAAAATAAGCCGGGTCAACTAGATGATTGATCGAACAAGGTGATCCCCTTTAAATAGCGTAGGCTGTATGGGCTTTTTGCAATAAGCCTAAAAATTTCAGAATTAAAGCAAATATACTATTATTTTCCAATTAGCCTGGCCCCAGGGCGCGGATCCAGAAAATTTTCATGGGGGGGTCAGTAATTAAAAAAAAATTTAAATATATTTTAAACTACTAAACTATATACTACTATACTACTACTACTACTATTTAATAATAAAAATAAAAAATAAATAATAAAAATAACTATAAAAACCTATAAAAACTTGTTCAACCTCCTCATAAATTTTTAAATGCATTAAAATTTGCATTTTCCTCTTTTCTTTTGAGAAATTTCCCAAAATTTTAATCGGTGAACTTCTATGTTCGATGAATTTTTAAACAGGGCCAAACCATTTATGTTTTCTCACCCATATTTGATTTAAAGTATGTCTTTCCCTTTTTCTTGGGGTAGACAATGATTCCACTAGTGCAAGTAGTCAGGGAAAGAACAATAAAATGGGGAGAAGAACTTTAATTTTGGGAAAAAAACCATCTAAACAGATTAAGCTGTAAAACCGCATAGATGGAAAATCTCCCTTTGATTTTTTTTCCAGCGTTGTTCCCCAAAAGTCAACTCTCCCAAATTTCCCGACAAGTAAAGGAAGGCATTAACCATAGTTTGAGGCTTGTAAAAAAAATTTCTTTTTTTTGGGTTTGGAAATGTTTTTTTTAAACCTATAATGTGATAAAATTTTCATGCCAGTTGTAAAAATCTAGTTGCAATTAAAAAATAAAATAGCCCAAAAATGGAGGTAAACATTTAGTTTAAAATTTCGGACATAGCAGCAACATTTGGCCCTGAGTTTTGCCCCGAGAGGCCTTGGTATAGGATTCAATTTATTTTTTTCAGCCAAATTCCCGATTCTAAAATACCTCTGTAATTTATTAGGGTTATTCCGATTTTTTAAATGTCTCTAAAAATTTGCTCCCCTTTATGCAGTTTTTCAGGTCAACAAAGGTTTTTGAAGCGACGAGACAACGTACTGTTAATAAAGAAAATAAAAACAATAGGCAGAGTTATAAAAGTCAAATGAGAGAGGTGAGTAAAAGTGCTGATTTTTGATGATGGTGTTTTCGCATCAACTTGTAGGAAAAACAACTGCTCAAAAAATGAAAAATTGTAAAAATCTGTGTCGTTTTTACCCAAGCGTTCACAAAGCGTTTGATTTTGCACTTTTTTTTTTCAGGTATTGTTCATGTAGTTTTTTTTCTTTAAAAGTTTTCTTTTTACTGGATTCTTTTACTCTTTTTTGTTACGTTATGCCCACAGCAAACTTTTTTTTCACTTTTTAGAGAAATTTTTTAGAATGGAAGTTTGTTTGTGAGAACCCCAAGTGATATAATAGCAAAAGGCTTTTCCAAATAGAGCTTGCACCCTTTTTTTTACCAGACATGTTAGACCCCCCATCTTACCCTTGAAGCGGGTTTCTAAATTTTTAAGTCCCAAATTTTTTAATTTTTCAAGAAGAAAGTTTGTGAGAGCCTCCCCACGAGATTTCTCGTTCCAAAAAAACCTAAGAATTTTCTTCCCCCGAATTTGAGTAAAAGTTTGCCCAAAATCAAACACAAAGCCCCTTGTTTAACTTTTCCCAAAACATCCGTTTTTTTCATCTGCTTCCGAAAAAAAATTGCCCCTCTTTAAAGACTTAAAAATTTTTTACTAAGGAAAACCTCCCCAAAAATTTTAATTATTCGTTTGATTTGTTTTCTAAAAAAAGTTGTTTTTTTGGGGCTGTTTTTAGTGATTCTTTAAACACTTCACCGGCATAAAAACGAAAATCTTAAAAGTGTGGGAAAAGTTTCCTCATTTTCTGTGCTATCTTTTTGCTAAGTTTCCCATCATCACGATGATTTTGGGGGAAAAGTTTGTGGGGCCACATAGTTAATGTCTTTCAGGGGTATCAAACGTGCTCGATTTTCTTAAATTTTTTTTTTTACTTAAACAATTTAGTCGATTTCAACTGATTGTGCCCTTTTTAAATTTTTCTAAATTGAACATTTTATAATTGTTTTTTTATGATATTCATTGGAGGGTGCCCACAAGCTTTTTCATTTCTTTTTTGTAGTTAAAACGGGTCCTACAAAGTTCCGAGAAATTTTTCCTACCCTTTCCCTTTTGATCCAAAAAGTAACTTACAAAGCGCCTTTTACCCTTATAATGAGTCAAAAACAAACTTGCCCAGCCATGTTTTAAAAGTCAAATCCTCTGAAGAAAAACATTAGGGAATTTGTAGTTTAGGGGGGGGGTCCACGGTTCACTAGATGGGGATTTTAAGTATCGGAAATAGTTTCGCTCCAAACAAAGTTGCCAATATCAAATTTTTTTTTGGTCCTAATTTCATAGAGATTTTAGTATTTGAAAAGATACGGTTGAGTGTGAGTCACAATCAGTTCATGACGATTTTAATTAAACCCCAAGTTTCTTTTCCCTTTGATAGGATTTTTTTTTTTAAATAAAACAAAATAATTTGCTGCCCCCTTTCTTTTTGACATTAAATACAATCTTGCTTCAAATAACATAACTAGCAAAGAATATAATTTATCAAAAAAATTGAATGCGGGGAAGTACAAAGTCACAGTATCCAATCAATGGGCAGAGCACAAAAAACCCATAAAAACAAAACAAAATACCCTCCAGTTATAAGAGTAAATAAAACCATCATAATCTTTATACTCACAAAGAGACTGAAATTTTTTAAAATTACATTTTTATTGCAATAAGCTTTAAAAAAACGAAAGACACGTAAAATGTTCCAGTCAAGGCCCTCGAACAAATCGCCCCGGTATACTAAAAGAAAATTTCCCGCTCCCTCGATGGTTTGAAACAGAAAAACACATTTCACGGGAAGGGGGTAAGCTTTCTAAAATAGCAAATTTTCCCCTTTTAAATGGTCATTACTTGGTGAAAAGGGTGTATAGGTGAAACCCTGCACTAGGAATTCAGTAGGGGTGTGCAAATCTCAAATGTCAAAGTAAAAAGTTGACCTAAATCCCCTTCGATTCGATTCGTCATTGAAAACCATAAAACTTGCACTTGGATTTTTGATTTATAATAAAACCTCTAAAATAACGAAAATATTTGAAAAAGACTAATTATACCCATTTAAATAAATTATAATAATCCAAAAAGCAATAAAAAGTTTTTAAATAATTTGAATTGAATTATATTCCTAAACGCAAGTAGGAAAAAAACCAATATGTCGGCAAAAAAAATAATAAATATAGTGTTTTTTTCCCAAAAAACTTTCCTTTATTTAGAAGTATTGTAGATATTTAAAAAATTAATGTTTGTGTTTTTTGATAAAAAAAAACTGTTTTTGGGTTTCAGCTTAACCTTTTTTGGGGCATGCTTAAATCTTTGTTTCCCCTGAGAAAAAAAAGAACATTGCACATCCCTAGAAAGTAAAATTGTATGTTTAAATTTTTTTGGGTATTTTCTTTCAAATTACTTTTTTTTAAATTTAAATTTTCTTAAACCACGGGGGGGTAAAGCTGACCTTTGCCCCCCCCCCCCCCCCATTTACCCGCGCTGCCCCTCCACACATGACTGCAAAATTTTGACTTGCTACTCTAAGGTCTAAGTTAGAAAGCCTTAGTCCTTAAATTATTTCTTGATTTTTGGGGAAGGAGGATGGGGGGGGTGTTTTTTTTTAGCGATGCTCAAATTGTTTTTTTACTAAATTAATTTTACTTTATTGTTAGTCATGATACAATCATAATTTTTTTTGTTAAAACTTGTTATTAATATGTTTGCTTTTTTAAAACTGTGGGCGTATTTTTTTTTAGTTTTAAAAAATTTTTAATCACGTAAAACTTTATTTTGGCACTGTTACCCAATTTGTTGGTTTTAATGGTAAAAAAAAGCAAGTTCCCTTTTCCAGCTTTTCATTATGTTTATACCCAAAATTTATAAATTTATTAATGTTAATTTTTTTTTCCCCCTTAAACGTAAAAAACAGATAAATTTTAAAAAAGTTTTTACTTTATTTGTAAGAAGCCGATTTTAATAAAAAAGAGTGGGTAAATTAAAGGAACAAGTGAAAGGGGGAAATTTAGAATTTTTAAAAGTAAAAAATTGAAGGTTTTAAAAAAGAATAAAAATACGTTGAAAACTTAAATGGTTCTTAAAAATGAGTTCTTAAAAACAAACTTAACAATAATTTAACTTTAAATTTGAAAAATATTTAAAAAAGGGGGGTTAAAAATTTGAATTATTCAATTTTTATTTTGAGTTTTAAAGAAAAAAAATTTGGGGGGTTGAATTTAATCAATGAATAATAAAAATATCCCCGTCAGGATGAACAAACTTTATAAAAGGGCCAATGGGCCTTAAAATTTACAAAAAGTGTTTTTAATACTAGAACAAAGGCTTCAAATTACTTAAACTTTTTCCCGTAAATATTATAAAGGGAAATTCTAAGCGGGGTTTTGGCTAACAGTTCATAAAACCCGGGGGACTATTGATCCAATCAAATTGGAGTTAAAACAGTTTTCTTTTAAAAACCATAAATGTAAATGCCTTTTGAACAATTAAAAAAGATTTTAAATATACAAAATTTAAAAAATTAATGATTAATACAAAAAAATAAGAAGGGAATTTACTTCCGTTTTTCATATGCAAAAAAAAATTAAAGAAATGTCACCTCGATGTTAACAAAATATAAATTATATTATCCCCAATTTCAAAACAATAATTGTGGCTACCTAAATGATTGAATCTCCAAAAGATCTGCGCCAAGTGGCGAAAATACAAAATATAGGTCTATTTTATATTGAATGTCAGGTAAAGAAATAGCTAGATTTAGTAAAAAAAAAATATTAATTTTTTATACTACAAAAAATATGACTAAAAGTGAAAATAAATCAGAGTCATAAATGAATCGCCATGTTACGATTCCGATACAATACAAATGTGTATCCTGCCATTGTCCAGGTCCAAGACAATGCTCCTTTGTCGGTCGTAGTTATCAAGATAGTCATTTTGGCCTATTATATAGTGGGGTTTCGTCGCAATTAAAAAGAAAGGTGGGAGAACTGAACACACGCTCGGTGACGTCATTTGGGGGCTTCAAAAAAATCACGTACACATCTTGTTGATACGGCTCCATCAGATTTCCAGCTATTTCTTCAATCATTGATGTTTTGAAAGTAGTTATCTTTCTACCATCAGAGGGCAGGTGAATAGTTATTCTCTAGTCGTCTTCAATGTTGGATGGCCATTACACGTTAGCAGAATCGGAGTGGGGAGGACTACGTTTGTAGGAACATCGTAGCTCGCCCGACCCATCATCAATTTAGGATGCGAGGTGTAGGCAGCCTTGGTGGTTACTAGTGTTAGAAGATTTAATTGGTAAGTACACGAGCAGTTTAACTATATTGATTGGATTATGTAGTGAAATTTTATTGTTCAGCAATGTTTTATTATTTTGTAATAACCTACGTGAACTACAATAGAGAAGATTACCATTGTAGGGATTTCCCATTAGTGTCGGTATAATTGGACGGTGTAGTATGATTTTATAGAGAGTTATGCGTTAATGTCAGCATGGGGGGGTCCTATTGTAACACAATGTAATGTAATGTTAATTTGTTTCTTCAAAAGTTATTTTGACTGTGTATAACTTTATGGGCCATAGTTTTGATTCCATTCTTTATTTATGTTACCATAGCGGCTACAATATAACTTAGTAAAAGCTTTAATAATTAATACTTTGATTGAGGGAAAAAGGGGTGGGTTTTTAATATTACGTTGTTTTTTATCATTTTCTAATAAATTTAATGTATAATGCCAACTGTGATTATTTTTTGTCAAATTGGTTTTTTACTAAATCAAATTTTGGAAATCCAACAATAAAACTAGCCATGTGAATGCATATTTAATATAATATCAGAGTGAGAAGGTTTAAAATTATAATTGAAAAGCAAGGAGAAATATTGTATATTTTGGTTTACGAGCTTAAAAACACTTTACATGATATCTCTGTTTTTTTAAGGTATGGAATGTAAATATATTTAAGTAAAAAAATATTGTAGTTCTTTACTATATTTAAGGATATCGGTCTATAGCTAAGGATACCTGGAATTTCACAACCTATTTCGGTGCATTTATTTCTATTCATCAGGATGTTTGCTAAGGGGGGATCTCGCATACATACGGTTAGAGTTTGATTTTCCGTTAAAGGACACGGCCGGATTTATTTATCTCTGGAACCACTTAACCGATTGCGGTGCGGTTTTTACTTTTGTACTGAACCAATATCCAAGCAGGTTTTAGCATTATTTGTGTATAATCAGTTGTTTTGGTGTGAGACCGGTGAAAGGCCAGCCGATTGCTTGTATACATTAATAGAACCACACAATTACTGTTAGGGTAGTTTTTATTATTCTGTGGAGTATTTATCCAGACATTTTTTAGTATAGTAATTACATTCGGGTGTTTTGGTGTGAGCCTCGGTGAAGTGCCACCCGGATATTTGTATTTATCTATGGAACCACTTAACTGATTGAAATGTAGTGTTTTTTTTTGTAGAATAATTATTCAAGCAAGTTTTAGCATGATTTATCATATTTTGTGTTGTTAGTCTCAGTGAAGGACCAGCCGGATATTTGTCAACAACTGATTCCGTAGTTTAATTCTATTCTGTAGGATATCAACCAGGGAAATTGTAGTATGATAGACTTAGGTTTTGGGGTTCGAGTCCCTGTTAAAGTTTCGGATGGATGTTGTGTATTATTTTATCTATGATATTTATAACCACATAAGCGATTGCAGTGTAATTTTTTTTCAACTAGGCTTACCTATTTTTATATCCAGGTAGGTTTCAACATTATATGAGGTTAGATTTTCAAAATGGTTTTCCGTTCTCTCTTTCTCCCCCATGCAAATGCGTGTACAATTCCTCAACATATAACCTTCTTAATTCCTAAAACCGTTAGTGTAATTAGTACAAAGGCGTATAACCCTAACTGGCAGTAAGACGCGGGTGCTAAAAAAAAAGTAAGGAGTGTTATAAATATAAAGTTAAGAAATATTTAGTTTAATATAAAAATTTATAAACTCATAAACTTTATATTAAACTAAATTTTTCTTAACTTTATATGTATATTATACATTTTTCATCTGAATTTTTTTAAAATATAAAATCTCGTGTAAAGTTGAAATTAGTACTTTTTCAATGGCGTTTTCTGCGTTATTGCATAGTGCTGGAATCAAAGTAAAGGGCTAGACTAGTAACATAATTATATCCTCAAACAAATAAAACTTCTGTATCAATTAAAATTAAAATTACAACAAACAATCATTTTGAGATGATTGAAGATTTTTATTTTTATGGTTTCACAACTTCAGAACAGCCATTATGAGAAATGTCTCGGTGTGATGATGTTTCCTTTCAAGTAGACGCTGCCCTTAATGCTCTAACAAGTTGATTGCCAGTGCCATTTATTTCCCCTAGAAGTAAGGGCAGTCCTAGATTATTTCCGATATTATCTCTCAACCTTCCGGTGTTCGGCATGGGTGCGGCAAGGGGGGGAGGGGAGGGAGGTTTTCAGCGACAACTCAATGTCTGGAGTAAATGAGGTAATCTATCTCATGGCGCTACTCTATCTCCTAACCGAGTCGGAGGAAATGGAGGGGGGGAAACTGTACAATAGTTAATGTTTGTGGCGTTGTGTTGTTGATCCCTGCGGGGTATACAGGCCCGGCCAACACTTGCGGCAGGCGGGCTGCCGGAATCTTAGTAGAACATTCGACAGTCTGTTCAAACCGATTTATTTAATTGTATAGTGCCCAGATACACACGAGTTGTGTATGTTTTCGTACTAATGCAGAAGAAAAACTTATACTGATACAAACGATGTAAACTATCAAAAATATACAGAGAAGGAGATATTACGAAATATACGTGTGCATTCACCACCGTCATTGTTTTCATCCTTGTTTTTCGAGTAGTTAAGAGCACCGCCTAATTGAAAGAAAATTTCCTCACACTGCAATATTTCTTGTCAATGGTGGTTCTAAGCCTCAAAACAAATCAATCCTTAATAATAGTATAGATTAATTTATATAAATCCGATTTTACTTTTTTAAAACTTTTTTTATTTAGTCAAAAATGACAACATGTACACGGGAAACAAACACATGTCTATGCTGTCACTTTTTAACTTACCAAGACTCATTTCCCGGGGACAATAACCGCGTATAGGACTGTGACACATATCATTTAGATGTATGCGTTTCTAACATTTTACTTTGGTCCTCAGAACTACTGAAACATTTACGCAAAAATGAGCTAATTTCTCCTTTCCTTGTATCTATCTTTAATTTAAAAACCTAAAATGAACAACAGTTTATTAAATAACGTGGGTCTTTTAGACGTCTGCAACGCGTCACCATTATCATCATCATCACAACAACAACAACAACAACCCAAAAAAAATCATCAGAAAATGGTTTATTTAATTACAGCTTAAAAAGTGCATTTTGAAATAATCTGGCATTAGCTTTTTAAAAAAAAAGTTTCTCTATAAGATATATTTTATTAAGACCAATTTCCTTAAACTATTTTTTAAATCCAAGATATTTTGTTTCTCTTTAGTTTCACAACGGACTTCACTGCTGTGTTTGCTAATGTAAAACACATTGTATCTCTTTTGCGCATGCGTCTGTACTCAAACATCGCCGAGAACTATGATCGACACTACTATCAAACTAGTTGAACTGATAGTGGCTAATAGTAGCCATGGTAGTAGGTCCTTCAGGTGACCTGGTGGTCTAGGGGTAAGGTGTCAGACTTCTGTGATGGGGTTCGGGGTTCAATTCTCGTTCTCGGCACAGATTTATCTGATTACAAACCCTTCCTACACCTCTGACAAGACATCTTGTGAATGTGGGGAATGCCAGGCTCCACCGTGGTTCGGATTCCACGTTAAACTGTAGGTCCTTCATTTCATCTCACAATCACCCTACCATTATACATTAGCGTAAGTGCGTATAACCGAATGGGTAGTAAGACGCGGTGCTAATAATAATAATAGGTCCTTCACATGGTTGTACTGAATTCAGTACTGAAACGTCGCCATTATGTATGGAACATAGCAAATGCTGAAACGTTAATATTTTCTTATTAGTTAAGGGAACGGTTTATTTGAGAATCGAGGGAAGGGGAAGATTCGATAGGTCATTTGAACATAAAACGACTAACCCTGCTAGAGGGGGAAAAAATATATTCTATTTTAATACTTTGATTTAAAGACACGTCGACACAAAGCAGCCAATAATGCCACAGACAAAAACCTTAATAAATGAAATAATGTAAGAAAAATACAGTAGCTCTAATGCAATTAAGGGTGCACTCCTGAGTGAGGGTAAGGAAGAAAAAATGAATAAATAATGATATGAAAGTAAAAAAAAAAGAAGATAAAAGCTAAAAATAAACTTTTGCACTTAGTGAACTTGTTTGTCGCGTTTCTCCACCAGAGCTACACTTTAGCCCCCCCCCCACCTTTCCTCTCTCTCCCAGCGACAAGGAAAAGGAACTCCTAGTGGAGGAGCTCTATGTTTACTCAGAAAGGTAAGCTTACCTTGCTTGATTTCACTGTAGTGTAGCTTACCATCGTATGATCAGTCTAGGTAAGAACTTACTACCTACAGTCAAGGTAAGAACTTACTACCTACCAGGGTAATCAGAGTTACATACAGATATGTCTGTGAAATCATCCAAAAGCATACAGGCTGGCGCAAAAGTTGCTCGACACTCCACGCACAAACCCATGCGCAAAGTCAACTTTTTTTTACACCGTGTTTTACTACTAACCGTTCGGGCTATACGCTCATATACTAATTACGCTAGAGATTTTACGTGGAGGAAGCGTGGACAACGATTTTGGGAAAAAAACACCGTCACTACACCCGACTGAGATTAAAACCTCAATCTCCTGTCATTGTCAGTCTAGTTTACTGCGAGAGTGACGTCCTGGACTATGTGGCCAATGAAACGGGTGCACCAGGCATAAATGTATAACATATGATGAGGTAAGGATGATTATAATTGAATGTTGGTAAAATGAATTCGAATTTTTTTGTGGAGGAAGATTACTAAACCATTTAGGAAAAACAAGCCTCAGTACTTCCGACAAAGATTAGAACCCCGATCTCCCCCGTCAACGGCAATCTAGTTCAACACAAGCTTTCACTGGTTTTGTGCGGCTTGTGGGCCTTATGATGAACCAACATACAATACGGCCCGACCATTCTTTTGAACAACGTCGTGGAAATATAACATTTTGAAATGTAATATTAAAAGAATTAGGGGAAATTTGACATGTGAATTTTGTTTCAAATTTTGGTTTTTTTTCACATGAAATGGAACCCACATTAGTCGACCAATATGAAAGTGACTTTGGCACAAGATTTAAAGCTCGACAATCACACTAATGCTGCAAACAAGGTTCCAAATGTCTCGTTAAAAAATATAGGTTTTTTTTTGTTTCATATAGGGCCTTCCGCTTTTATTTCTATTTTTTTTTATCTAAGAAACCGACCGTTCAGATTTTCTCCTATCGTTGTCTCCCCTTAGTATTTATTGTCCGTTTTTCTATGTGACCCCTTTGGTCAGTGAGTTTGACAAGCCTGCACCAGAGCATGCAACCACCGATGTGGCTCTAAAATATATTGAACATTAAAGCGGCATGTATATACATGTGTATTGTATACACAGAAAGGTTCTAATAACCGCCATTAAAATGGAAGTAAACCAAACGGAAATAGTGTTTAAACATTTCTAATTCAAATCTGAATCTTGCTAGGATTTATTTTCAACTAAAAAGTCAGAATCTCAATATTTTAAGATTCGTATCAAATTCAAAATTTAAAATCCACTTAGATCTCAGACCCGGATTTAAAATTATGGATTCGAAAAGTTAACATTTGATACGTTAGCATGGATCAACTACTTGACTTGACAATATAAACTTGCGAATATCCTAATATCTAAAATCTAGTTATTGTTTTGGACTAAGTTTATTGATCTTACTCTTTTTAAATATTATTCTATTTAATTTATATTACATTTCACTCTAGAAAATTCTATTTTATTTGAACTTGAAACATTTCTGCTATGAAATATTAGATTTTACAATATTTATTTTGATTCGAACCATGTTCATTTTAAAGCTTTTTTTATGTTTCGATTTGAAATTTAAATGTTGCTTTCTCCTGGGCTTAAATCCAACACTTGTTTATTAATATTGCTATAATCGCACTGCGTGTCACTTTATACAATTAAGAAAGTTTTCTTTAGACAAAACTAAACAGTGATCAAACGTTCAGTAATGCACTGTTTCGCAAAATTAATGTTATTCTCGGTTTTAATAGTAATCTTGCTATAAACAGTAAATCTTATATTAATGGCATACTACCCATACGGGAAGAACTACACGTTGATAAAAAAAGTCTCATATTAATCCTGTGTATAGTACAAATCATTACATTCCCCTCCCCTCAAAAATATTTATGTTACTAAATGCCCACGCCAATACTTCCCAATATTTTTTAGGACAATTATAAAAACAATCTTGTTTTATAATCACTTTTTAATACAGAAACCAATTTAACACTGGCAGCGTAACGGTACAAATAAATTGACTGAAAATTTATGTGATGGTTGGGAATTTTGTTTCTATGAGTTATTGAATATTGGGTCTTACAACTGATAGGCAGTGTTACCAATATCTCAAGACGAAATTATCTTACTTTGGGAAAAATGAATTGAAAAAAAAAAGAATATCTTCAACTCTCAGTTGATTTTAAAACCACTTCTCTATATTGATATTTTAACCCCCATTGACTTATTTTAAAACTCGGAAAATAAAAATTGTCTTTATATAAAGGGCATCCCTATTGATTTTATAGACATGGCAAACAAGAACTGGAATACCAGATTTTATTACTTGGGAGCTATATGATTTATTTTAAGTTTTCACATTCAGGAAAAGGAAAGTTGATAAATGGAAGCATGCTGTTTTGTCAGCATTTTTTTTTTATTGAACAATCTTTTTTATATTTTTATTTATTTACGTCAGGTCTATCCATCATCGCATCAGCAGAATAGCTTTTGTGTTCAAGAGCTTCGTTTTTTTTTATGTGTTTGTTCCTCGTGATTGCAGCGAGGAGAATAAACGTTTTGAAGCCAACAAACCCCGCCTATATTAACGTTTTCAACTTCTTCCCTCTTGCCCTTGTTCCTGTCGAAACAAAAGGGCTATCGGTCAGAGAGAAATACACCGGCCAACGTTGGCCTGTTTGCCTTCAAACACCGGAGCAGAAGCCTGTCAAACAAAATATATGTTTTATCTCCATTTCATGCTGTCAATATTCAAACTTTTAAAAAGTTAAAGCGAGCACAGATTGTGTGAGTGTGTGTGTTGGAAGGGGGTGGGGATTTAAGGGGTACAGGAATATCCTCCCGTCCTCCAAGACCATGAATAATTATAATAAAAGCTTAAAATATGTAAATATTAACCAGAGCCTGAATTTTTATGTAGTATTAACCTGCAAAATATGATTAAAATAAATAATTACATAAAAATCCGCCTCTAATCATAACTATATTACAGAACACTGAATACATAGGTTATATTTTAAGAACCAACCCACAACTTGATATTCAAAAGTACTCTACTCAATGTGAACACATTAATTTGCCTCTAAAATTTCCCAGTAGGAAATAAATGGTACGGAACTATGCACGGACTTTCTCACTCTATTGTTTAAAAATGGAGATATTTACTCATAACACGTAATATATGTGAAACTAAATAATATATACCAGCAAACCCAAGCTATTTTTGACATTTTTATTAGGGATTGCACATCTTATGGTTATCGCATTGCTATTAAATTCCTCATTTATAAATTTAAACCAATAAAAAATGTAAATATTGACTATTGAGTCCAAACCGATAGAGATAGATCATTGTTGTACAAATATTTCCCCTAAGAGGTCAAAGGAAAAAGAACAAACTTTTTGAGATACTTATCTACTTTCTCTATGGTATTAGAGAATTATTGCGATAAAACTTGAGTAGTGTGTCCGTACAACTAAAGATCACAAAATTGTATTAGCATATTTGTCAATATCTCAGAAACTATTGGTTTTATAAAATTATATTTCATGTACAATTTTTATTTTATTTTAAATAATATTAAAATTTGGCAACGCTAAGTTATTTTGTATCTCAAATATTTGCGAAGATAAGACATTTCCGTTTCTGTAACGTACCCTAAAAGTAATTTTCTTGAGAAAGTAAAAATAGCCATTTTATTAATTATCTTAATCAACGCCTAGATACGAATTTTAATCAAAATCGTTAAAGCTTATTTTGAGAAAATATTTTTTTTTTTCTTTTCGCCCTTTACAAAACTACACTTAATTTTAGGGTTAAACAGACACATTGACAGATGGCAATCCAAAAACAACTTCTTCGGATTATGGGGTCATGAAACGTTGTTATTCATCAAAATCTCGAGTTCGATTTTTTCGACGATAACAATACTTTCTTTACCTTTATTTAGCGAGAGAGTAAAAAAGAGGAAAAAAATAATGGATTTGATACAGATTATATTATCTACTCAAAGTAAATTTTTGAGTGCGCCAATAGACTTTTGGTAAAGCAATATAGATTCTAAGAAAGGTTGTTAAGCTATGGTTTGTAAGCAGGGCTGACACGTAAATATTCAACTTTTTGTGCACCTGCGTCTTACTACCCTTCCGCGCTATCTTCATATATACACGAACGGAGAAAGAATTAGTAAAGTATCATTTTGGAAGAAGTGAACCCACATTAGCGTGGAGGGAGAGTAAGACCAAAATGTGAAAAATAACTCTAGTACACCCGGTTGTGTTTCAAACCCCGACCTCCCATTCACCGGCTAAGCTGTTGGTTTGCTTACTGGTGCTGGTAAGCATTTAAGCTTATCATTATTCGTAATATTTCATTAAAACTACTCAGTTTTATACGTGGGCCTAAGGTGAACCTAAGAGGAAACTTTTTATGTAGGGCCAGTAATTGATTTGATGTTAATTTATACCAATATGAAGTACTTTGGTGGCAGTAACGTTAAAATAATATACAAAATAGTAATACACAACCGTAACAATTAATCATGTAGTATAATACCCCAAGGATTGATGAAATTTTTTCAAAATTTGCCATCAGTAAACTGTCTTTGAATAATTTTTCTTTGAAAAACAATTATATAGTTTTATTCATCGAGTAAAACACTACCTAGATGCCTCATTTTCAAGAAAATTATTTATGCAATTTTCAAGCAATTCCAAATTTTTAAAAAAAAATAGCCATCCTATGAATACATTTCCAACTAAAAAATTCCCCAGACATAAATTTTAAACAAAATCCTAAAAGTTAATTCTGAAAGATTTTGAGTCTCAACATTAAAATCAATATAAAATCAAAATTAAATTTAGAGCTGAAATCAAAATCATTATTTTGTCTTGACATGTGGTCATATGACATCTAAATATAAAGTTTAAAAAAATCCACCAAACTGTTTTGGTTGTAACCCCAGATTCGGACAAAGGGACAGATATAGATTACAAAGGCCCCGTTTTTAGTTCAGAGGTACATAAAACTTCAAGAGCCATTATAATATTGAGAATTTACATGAGTGCTATAATTTTTCTGCATGTGAAAATAGTGGTAGTTTCTGGAACTTTTTCTGGGGAGGGCTTATTCCTAAAACTTTTAAAGGCATATCTTAACGGTGACCAAGTGGTCTAAGGCGTTAGACGCGAACACTACATGGAAGCTTTGGAGGGTAAGGTCGGGTTTAAGATCCCAGCCGGGTGCATTAAGGGGTGTTTCTCACATGCAATTTTAAATTTGGTTCTCTCCATTACTTCTTTGTGCAAATGCGGGTGAATTTCCTCTCAGCTTACCATCCGTCAGAGACATATGACCATTTAGTTCAAATTGTGTGGAATATCTGCGATCGATTGGTTTTCTAGTCCTCACTTTTCTTATAAACTAGAAACTAGATCACTGGTGAGGGTGAAACAAGGGTTCAAATACCGGTTGGGTTAACTTTTTATTGCATGGTTATCCGCTTTATTCTCGAAAACGCAACTACATTTACCATATATTTTACCTTTCTTATCCTTATCTCGTTAGTGTGAAAATGCTTATATCCCGAGGCAGTAATAAAACTCGGTGAGGGAGGCTGGCTCTGAAAGTAATTTCCCGCGAGTTAGGGTAAGGGATCACCTTGCTTTCACTTTATTTCCAAAATTTCTTTTCTCAGACATCCCCTTTCTCGGCCATAAACACACAAACATTCTTGATGTTATTCTAAACCTTTTTGAAGTTCATATTCCTCAACCTCTTACAGTAGAAGCTCCTCACCTTATCTACAAGTTACAGCCTATACATGGTGGAAACATTTTATCCCCAAAGAATATTAATTGAGGTAACTTTTTTAATCATTTTTTCAAATTCATTTAAGCATCTGGGTGCCTATCCAAAAACTTCTTACTTGACCACTTCTAACGGCACGCAGTCGTATCCGTCCTAGCGTCCTTGGTTCGGATTATAACCGGGCCTGATCACCCTGGATTTACGTGCGTCATTTTATATCTCAGCGCTGGATCTAAAAAATTTAAGTATATTGTGTTCGGGTGCCAGGTAGATAACATAATCAAAGATCACAAATTATTATTTAGGATTAATTTATTCCACACTTTATTCTGTTTATAAAATACTGAAACTGATTATAAATATTGTAAGTTGAGTTGGAAGTGACTAGTTCATTTCCAACTCTTTGACTGTGTGAGAGTGTAACACACGTCTACTTCGTTTGCTGGTGTTATCGCGAGTTTGTGACACACGTCTACTTCGCTTGTTGGTGTTATCGCGAGTTTGTGACACACGTCTACTTCGTTTGCTGGTGTTATCGCGAGTTTGTAACACACGTCCATTTCGTTTGCTGGTGTTATCGCGAGTTTTGTAACACACGTCTACTTCGTTTGCTGGTGTTTATCGCGAGTTTGTAACACACGTCTACTTCGTTTGCTGGTGTTATCGCGAGTTTGTGACACACGTCTACTTCGTTTGCTGGTGTGATCGCGAGTTTGTGACACACGTCTACTTCACTTGTTGTTGTTATTGCGAGTTTGTGACACACGTCCACTCTGTTTGCTGGTGTTATCGCGAGTTTGTGACACACGTCTACTTCGTTTGCTGGTGTTATCGCGAGTTTGTGACACACGTCTACTTCACTTGTTGGTGTTATTGCGAGTTTGTGACACACGTCTACTTCGTTTGCTGGTGCTATCGCGAGTTTGTGACACACGTCTACTTCACTTGTTGTTGTTATTGCGAGTTTGTGACACACGTCCACTCTGTTTGCTGGTGTTATCGCGAGTTTGTGACACACGTCCATTTCGTTTACTGGTGTTATCGCGAGTTTGTAACACACGTCCATTTCGTTTACTGGTGTTATTGCGAGTTTGTGACACACGTCCACTCTGTTTGCTGGTGTTATCGCGAGTTTGTGACACACGTCCACTCTGTTTGCTGATGTTATCGCGAGTTTGTGACACACGTCCACTCTGTTTGCTGGTGTTTATCGCGAGTTTGTAACACACGTCCACTCTGTTTGCTGGTGTTATCGCGAGTTTGTGACACACGTCCATTTTGTTTGCTGGTGTTATCGCGAGTTTGTAACACACGTCCATTTCGTTTGCTGGTGTTATCGCGAGTTTGATAACACACGTCCATCCTGTTTGCTGGTGTTATCGCGAGTTTGTGACACACGTCCCCTCGGTTTACTGGTGTTATTGCGAGTTTGTGACACACGTCCACTCTGTTTGCTGGTGTTATCGCGAGTTTGTAACACACCGTCCACTCTGTTTGCTGGTGTTTTTCGCGAGTTTGTGACACACGTCCACTCTGTTTGCTGGTGTTATCGCGAGTTTGTAACACACGTCCACTCTGTTTGCTGGTGTTATCGCGAGTTTGTAACACACGTCCACTCTGTTTGCTGGTGTTATCGCGAGTTTTGTGACACACGTCCACCCTGATTGCTGGTGTTATTGCGAGTTTGTGACACACGTCCACTCTGTTTGCTGGTGTTATCGCGAGTTTGTGACACACGTCCACCCTGATTGCTGGTGTTATTGCGAATGTTTTTCCCCATGGCTGACGCGAGGGCTTCTTGCAAACCCTACCATCTCTCGGAGCTAAGTCCAGCGAGTTTAGGTGTACACAGAGGACTCAATGACGAAAGTATAAACATTCATACCATTGTCCACCTCCCGCCAAGATGTCCAGTTCATCATCTGTCACAGAGGCCTATAACAATCAGCTGGTTTTTTATGGAGAATTGTGTGAATATTTACTGTTTTCTTCATTTAAAAACTAAAGTCACTTTCAACGATACTGACAATTATTCTAAACATGTTTTAAGTATATAATTTAACAAAAATACTTCAGAGGTTGAAAATGCTAGGTAAATATTATGTACCATTGACAAACACGATTAGAATATATGATGAAAATTACAAAAGGTACTGGCTCGAAGCTTAGAAAGAGCATTCGTTGTTGCACTAATCCAGAGGTACCAGGGTTCAAATTTCTATTTCTAGATGTAGCCCTATAGCACATGTTTAATATAATCGATAGTGTTATTTAAGCATATTGCTTCGAGCACTTACCAGCCTTGGGATATCGAATATTGAAACATTACTTTGTAAAGAGTTTTTTTTTTCTGAGTAAGAATTTATCCTGCGAGATTTATAAATTCCTTTACTTGATGTAATTAATAGGAATGATATTTCCAAGCGTTACCAAAACAAAAAAACAACAAAAATTCACGCAAGGAATTACCTGAGAATAAGTTGTTTATTTTATTTAGCACTGTCTTAGTACCTGGTCTGATTATACGCTTATGTACTAATTATATTAATGGTTTTAAGGTTGAGAAAGGTTATATTTTTGGAAGTGTACCTGCATTTGAGTAGAGGGAGAGTGGAAAACAATTTTTTTAACCATCATCAGTATACCCGACTGAGATTTGAAAACCTCTATCCATCCGTCATTAGCAATTTTCTCTCAAAAGT
>JBCFYV010001664.1:0-43565 GCA_039000515.1 Timema cristinae
GGATCATTGCCTTGACGGATTTTTATCGTGGGAGTAGTCACGCAGGGTGTAATATTAATTACAAAACCCGAGTCCCTGAGCGAGTAATCCTAACGCGCGTTGCTACGACAATTTTTTCCTTCTCAAATCATCTTGAACGTAGAGAAATTTATCCTTTCACGGGGAGAGCTTCCGTCAATCCGGAAAAGTCAGAGTTATTGGAGAACAAGGGGAAGATTCAAAGTAACATGAAATATTTTTGGTGGGGGTTTTCGAGGGATTAAAATTTAAAATTATAGATGTTTCAGTTTTCTATGTACTTCCCTAAGAAATGCGTACTTACCTCGAACCGACATTTAAAATCACGCGTAAGTGCCATCCCATGATGAACGTTTTAATTAGCACACGAAAAGGAGTGTTCCCCATATTAATTGTTTCATTCGAGGGGCTGGACGAGACTCATTTACCGACAAAGATAAATTTTAAAACGCGCTCACGGATAGCCATATCCTCAGGAAGACTATGATCACCCCTGTGAGTTTGGCAGTATTCGAATGTAAAATTTTTGGGGACAACGAACCTCACCTGTACAGGGACGAATTTTACTGGCCGACTCTTTGAGAACTTTCGTGATCTCTGCATGAAGACATAGGCTAGACCCCGGGAGGGCCCCTTACAGCTCCATCTAGTGTCCCGGGCTCTCGGGACGGCCGAATTAAATCGATGATGGGGACACTCATCAATTCATTGGGGGGAGCTATCCGCGGAGGGTATTTTTGTGGCAATCGTCACGCTACGAAAAAATCGCTAATGGACGCGTTTGATCCTTCCAACCCGGGAGTCCACATTGTCTATCTAGACGGAATAACTCTATTCTTTAGTATGCTGTCCTCACTTCCCTAGGAGATTCAGTGGTCGTGATGAAAAATTGCTCGATTGGACGTGCAAAAGTAGAGGCGATGCGATACGGCTATATCTTTCAGGTAATCTTAATATCCGTGAGATGTGCACGACGCACATTCTGACTTGCATTTTGTCCTGAGAAAGTGATTCCACCCTAGGGAAACATGAAAACTGTTTAACAACTTTAGCTGATAAGAGCGGGGACGTCATTTACTACCTTCATCTAAAGCTAGTTAGCGAACGGGGGGAAACTGACGAGAGTTACCGTGTCTATTCAACAAGCGCCATGGATGGCTCCGTAATCAGTTGAACGCGGAAAAGAGGGGTAAAGAGCAATAATTTGAAAAAATTTTTTCAAACTGATGAACAATGCCGTATTGGCCGCCCCAACTAACAAGAGGGTACCGTACAAAAGAAGCTACCAAGTGGATGGGAAATTTGACGGGGAACCTCATAGCCACCCTAATTTTAAAAAACCCCCGATAGTGTAGAAAACTAGTCATCATCGAGATGGAGCCGCAAGAGTTTACTTGATATGGCCCATCTATCGGGGTTCGCCTTTTGGAAATCTCGAAGGTAGTCAGTACGGGCCATTACCAGGTTTTTGATCCCTGCCTTCCCAAAGGTACGTTAAAACTTCAATACACGATACAGATCACTTCCTACTACATGACTGTTGAGGTCATACCAAAGTTTAGCTAATGACACCTGGACACCTCCACCTACGGGCAAACAATGTTTCAGGATGCCCGTATTAAAAAGGGATGCTCGGAAACTAAAAGACGAGACTGAGGGCGGATCATCACTGAGTTCATTGTTTACGTCCTAAACCTATTCATTTTCGGTAAAAAGGAATGGAAGCGCTCAAGGCTAAAGGGGTGAAGAGTACGCGTAAGAACGCTTTCATTAGAGGATTACCCTAATTGTTTGACAGAAAGAGACGATAGTCATGAAAAGGCTCGTTTAAAAAGACTGTAGGATTCAAACTTTTCACACAAAAATTCAATAGGGGCCTCTATGCTCTATCGCGACAAAAGATAAAAGAGTACCAGGAACTGTCAAACTCTTCCATGGTCCCCTTTCCAAACCCGGGGCCGTCAACTTATAGTGAACAGGTTGGGGTCTAAGGGGAAAAAAAAAACATGTTCTTACAAATGTAAGTGATTAGAATAAACCCAAAAAAAATTCTGTTAAATATCTCCCATTTGTTTATTTAAATATTCATGTTTTATATGTAAGTGATTAAAAAAAAAAAAATATTTACGTTTAAAGTACTCTTTTTGTGCTAATGGGGTAAAAAATATCCCAAATTTTTGGGGGTTTTTGGGCTGCACGACTGCATCAATTTCCCCTGTCCAAAAACCCGGGGGGTCCGAAGGAGAACTTTTAGGTAACCTTACCCCAAACCCTTTATTGTATAATTTTTTTTTAATATATTTCCTGAAAAAATCGAAAATTTTATTTGTTTTTTAATTGAATAATAACTCATTAAAAATTAATTCAATATTTTTACTCAAAAGGAAATAAAAACCCCATTGATATTTTAAATTTAATTTTTTGTAAAATTAATTTTTAAACTTACTCACCTCTAAAAACCTTTAAAGTCCAAAAATAAACAACAATACCAACATTTTAATTAATTACCCTTCCAATATTACAAATAAATTTAAATGTTTTTTAAAATATTGATAAAGGTCTAATTTTTTTGCAAAGGAACAGCAGAAAGGTCAGATAAAGCAGCCGAGAAAATCCCCTAATGGAGGTTAAGCTAGACTAGAAAAGCCCCTTTAAGTTTTATACTTTTTTTGTTAAAAAAAAATTATGTTCAAAATATCGTTTTTTTTTTAAAATAGCACCTTAGTGATAAAAGTGAACTACAAAACAAACCTACTAAGTCTTTTACTTTTTTGTTTTTTTTTTAAAAATTTTTGGGTACAATAAAAAGAAAAATGTGTATGGCTTTCCTTTTTTAAAAACCATTCTGCTTTAATTTTTAAAAACTGTATTTGAGGTTGGGCCCCAACCGTTTTTAAAGGGAGCAATTGTTTTAATTATGTTAAAACATACTAGAATTTAAAAGGACTAATAAAAAGAAAGGAAAGATTTGATTTAAATTTTTACATTATTTATTTTAGAATTTAATTTATAGGTTTTGTGATATAACATTATAAAAAACGAATTTTTTCTTGAATCATTTTGCAGGTAGGAACTTTGGGATTCTAGAGATTTAATAAACTTTTTTATATACAATTTTTTAAAAAAAAAAGTGTTCGCTTTTTTTTTGTTTCAGAAATTAAGGGTATTGTCCCTCAATGTCCAAGCTTTTTGTCGGTCCAACGGGGAAATAACGAATGGTCCTCGTTGGCCGGGATCCACCATGCGTGTATATTCGACAACAGCAACGTAAAGGCGGGGGTTTGGAATGGGCTTTTAAAGGCAAACTTTGGGTGACAATGGAAACCCCCAGTTGCCCTATTTGTTACTCCCATTTTTGACCAGCGGGTTCACACCAGGAATAGACGGGAGATTCACAAAACATCCCAAAATCAAATAACGTTCAGAAATAAAAGTATTTTAACAAATCTTTTTAAAAGGTTTAAAAACTTGCAAAAGGGGTAAGGGGGGGCTTTGATTTTTTTGGGGGTTTTGGGGGTTAATTAACTGTAGTTTTTTAAAACCCATTTTTGGGTGTGCATGGTCTAAGGCCTCAATTTCACTAGACGGGCTGACGATGACAGAGATGGGGGTTGATCCCGCTCGGTACTCTCGGCGGCTTTTCCTAAATGGTTTTGCCACAAATGGGGGTACATTTCTATAATAGTATGTAAAATAGCACATCGGCATTAAACCCAATTTTAAAAAGACGCTATGATAAGACCTCTTGTTCCCAGTTTCCTTGAAATAGGTACATTTATAAATTTACACCCCCGACAGTGCGTGCTTAAATAATAAAAGGGTTGCTACTTTTAGTCTAATTTTATTATCTCATATATATTACAATCTGAATGTCAAATTAAAAATTTTACAAACCCTTCTATTTTTGAGGGCTTGGTGATCTTGTTCTTTATCAAAAAGAAATGTATCGAGTTTACCCTGGTAAGGACCCATTTTTAGTTTGGCAATTCCCTAAACTTTTCTTGAATCTCTCAGTAATTATTAAAGAAAAATTTTATATCCTTGACCTTTCATTTAATTATAAAAACCTGCAATCTTAGATTGAAATTTAAAAGGGTACAAATAGCGCACAGGGGAAAAAGTGACATTGGAACCGTTTTTTGGGGTTTGGAACGAAGTTTTTCCATCCCTTCACGGAAGCTCTGCACACACATTCGGCCCACGGGGCCCTGTCTGTGCATGTGCTGTACTGTAAAAGTTGGACCAGGAAAATGATAACAATGCCCCGATATTGAACTCGGGGTTTTTTTTTTTCCTTTTCTTACTGTGTTAGCCATTGGGGGTTGCAAAAATTAAAAAAAAAAAATTTAAAAAAGGTGACCCCACTCTAAATAATAAAACAAGTCAAAAAAATTTGAAATTTCAAATTTGATTTTTTGAAATGGAGCAAGGGGGGTTGGGGGGGATTTAAAACTAATGAAAACAATTAAAAAAAAGGGGGGTGAAAAATTAAATTTTGGTAAAAAGGGTTTTGGAACACGCCATAACCCGTGTGTAATTTCAAATTTTAAACTGGCTCTAGAAAATATTTAATTTTCTTGGTAAAAGTTTTTAAAAATGGGGAGAAAGGGGTTTTAAAAATTTTTTAAAGTTATATAAAAAACAACTTTTATTTTGGTTTTCCTTTTGTCAATGTTTAAACCATTGAGGATTAAAAATAAAAAAAATTAAAGTATTTTGTGTTTTCCCTTTATTGTATATTCTTAAAAAAAAAACTATTAAAAGACCCCCGTGCTTTGATGGGACACCAGACTTTTAAAATAATAATTTATTGCCTAAATAAATTTTTTCGGTCATTTTTGTCCCAAATAAAAAAATGTAATTTTTTAATTTGGAAAAAAAAAAGGACTAGTTATTGAGTTTGTTACAATATAAATTGTCTTTTATTAAATGGATGTGAAATATATTTTTATTATCAATCTTTTGTCCCAGAGTAGTGAGTCCCTGTGAGAAATCTTCATGAGGTTCCCCCGAGGCCCGGTTTAAAAGGGGATAATTATACCCCAGTTCTTTGATTAAGGTAAATAATTAACTGCATTTTTCATGATTATTCCAAATAAAATTTATTTGTTTGCTATTTTATTTTATGTGTACTAATGTAATTTATTTTTAAATTTTGATCATTGCTTCTTTGCCCTAGTGCAAACTAGATCAGTGGAAAGTATTTGCTTTAAAACATGGAATTAACCACCTGGGGGTCTGCTTACCGCATGGACTTACACCAAATGGGGTTTTTGCTTCACCGCATGGATTACCCACCTGGGGTCTTGTTTCACCGCTGGACTTACACCCCGGGAGGTCTTTGCTTCATCGAGGGATTTAAAACACCACCTGGGGGTCTTTGCTTTCGCAGGATTTTACACCCCTGGAGGTCTTTGCTTATGCAGGGGACTTACAACCACCTGGAGGTTTTGCTTATCGCATAAATTCCCCCACCTGGAGGTTTTTGCTTCCCCGCATGGATTTTACACCCCCTGGAGGTCTTTGTTTCCCCCGATGGACTTACACCACCTGGAGGTCTTTGCTTCACGCAGGGGACTTACACCACCTGGAGGTCATTGTTCACCGCTGGATTTAAACCCCACCTGGAGGTCTTTGCTTACCACTTTTACCCCACCTAGGGTCTTTGTTCACCGCAGGGACTTACGCCCTGGAGGTCTTTGCTTCATCGCATGGACTTAACCCCCTGGAGGTTTTTGCTTTCCCCATGGACTTACCCCCCTGGGGTTTTGCTTCATGCTTGGATTACACCCCCTGGGGGTCTTTGCTTCCCCGAGGACTTAACCACCGGGGGTTTTGCTTACCGCATGGATTTACACCCCCTGGGGTCTTTGCTTCACCGCTGGATTTTAAAACACCTGGAGGTTTTGTTATCGAGGACTTACACCCCTGGGGGTTTTTTTGCTTCCCCGCTTGGTTACCCCCTGGAGGTCTTTGCTTCACCTCATGGATTTTAAACCCCCTGGAGGTTTTCTTCCCGCATGGATTACACCCCTGGGGTTTTTGGGCTTCACGCATGGACTTACACACCGGAGGTATTTGCTTCACCGCAGGGACTTACACCCCCTGGAGGTTTTTGCTTCACCCATGGACTACCCACCTGGAGGTCTTTGCTTCCGCATGGACTTAAAAACCCCTGGGGTCTTTGCTTCACCTCATGGATTACACCACCTGGGGTCTTTGCTTCACACAGGACTCACCCCCCCCTGGAACCTGATTTAAACCCCACCTATGCATCTTGGGATAACATCAGTTGGAAATTGTTAAAAACATTAAGGGGGGAAACCCAAACCATCGGTAATGTACCATAGCGGGTTCCCAAAGTCCAGTTAGAAACACAGGGAAACGATGTTTTTGTTCTTGTATCAAAACATAACAAAATGTGGACAGTTTTATCTTTCATTTCCCTACGTCACGGGGACCTACGGGCCTTTACGAAGTGGGTTTGATGGGAACCAGCTTTTCCCCCCCAAATTTTAGGCAGGTTTTTTTTTAAATGAATGTTCCAAAGAAGCCTACACGTTAGCTCAGCGGTGCACGTTTCCCACAAAGCTAAGGATCCGGGGTTAAAATTCCCGGCAGGGCCCGAAATATATGTTAGAAAAAATGGTTAACCCTTTCACATTGAAAGATAACGGCCGGGAAAAACTGAAATTTTTTCTGTCCACTTAAGTTTATAGGCAATGAGGCTATAAAGGTTAGCAGCGGCAGGGGAAAAAAATATTTTGTTTTGAATAAAAACTGACCAGACCATGGCTGGAAATAATTATAAGGATGGAGGATGTTCCAATGTGGAGGGGAAAACAAATTTTTTATTTCTACCCCGGAAATTTTTTTAACCCCTTTATGCTAAGGTGGGAAATTGTTTGGAAAAATTCAACTTCAAATTTTTAAAATTTAAAATTTATTAATAAAAAATCTACAAACCCCAAAATTTTTGTAACCCAAAGTACACAAAAAGTTGTACTGTTTTTATCCCCAAATTTTTTGGTGAAAACTTGTGTGCTATAAAAATAAACAACCGTCATTTCTTAAAATTTTTTTTTTGGGTCATTTTTGTCATACTACCGGTAGGTTATATGCATACTACTGAAACACAAAGGGGTCTGGGATGAGGAAGCGTGGTAAAAAAGTGTCCCCACTTTTCAAGGAGAAAGTGAAAAGAAAATTTAACAAAACCCCCCTCGGTATACTAAACTGGGTTAACCCCACAATCTCCCAGTCTTGTTTATTGGAGTGACCCTTAGCCCTTTGGCCCCCAAAGTGACTTTTTTTTAGTTTTTTTTTGCACAATTTTGTAATTTACTATGTAAAATCGTTAAGCTCTTAGCTCCATTTTTTCTAAAGAAATATTAAAGGTTGGTTTTTACAAAACATTTAAAATAGTAAAAAAAAGGTAATAGGTAAATTAAATTTAATGATTTTTTATTAAAAAACCCAATAGATAAAGGGGCTTGTGGCTTGTGATTATTTTAAAACAAGGATAGACTGAGTAAAAATAGCATACAACTTTGGTTTTGAACAGTAAAGAACCCTAAAACCAACACAAATTTACACACCCTTAAGTAGACAGCGGAAACACCTTAAGAGCCATTAAAACTGATTTGAATCATGAACCGTTTAAACAAGTCTAGTCACATGTTGGAGTGGGATGGTCAGCTTTTTTTTTAAATTTAAAATATTTTTCGTTTTTAAATAAAATTGTTTTCTAACAATACATTTTTTTGCTTTATCAACATTTTTTATATTTACATAATTTTTAAAATGATTTTAAAAATTTAAATCCAGCCCACACCTTATTTAAAATTAGACAAACTTTGTTACAAATTTTCTAGTGAAACAATGATTTTTTTTTTTGTATTGGTAATGGAAAAAAATTTTTAAAAAAAAGGGGAAATTTGGAAAAATAAAGATCTTAAAAAAATATTCATTGATTTTTGAGTTTGAAAAAACATGTAACATTGATTTTATTTCTATCATTTTTGATTTTTTTTCTAAAATTGATTATTTTGTTTTTGTTTTTGTGATTTCTTAGTAAAAAAAAAAGTTATTTTACTATGTGGGAAAAAATAGTAGTTAAATCAAAGGCATGATTCAAATTAAAATATTTTTCCTAGACAAAATGCAAAAGAAATTAAAATCAAAAATTTCCTAACCTTAGTTAACTATGAAAAAGCAACCAATTTTATTTTCAGGCACACTCCAAAATTTAAACATTTCTAGTTATCAAAGAGAAATTTGATTCACTTAAATGCGATGTAAAAGATAATTTTAGGTTAAAAATAAATAAAAAAAAAATTTAATTGTTTTGTGAATTTTTTTTTTCAACATTTTTTTAAAATACCTTCAAATTTAAAAAGGTATTTTTCAAAGTTCTTTTTTAGCTTTTGGTAAAAGTTTCATTTAACTATTAAGATAGAGAAAAATATTTTGCTTTGGTCGTGGGCTAGAAGTGATAGAATGCATGTACCAGTAAAGCAGTTCTCAAATTTAAAGGGAAAACCATGTTTTTGTGCTCCTGCAAAATCATTTATATTTTTTGCATTTAAAAACTCAAGGAACCTGAGAGCTTTGGGGGGGGGAGGGTTAATAAATGATTTCTTAAATTTTCCCAAATCTTTAATTTGGGTTTGTATTTGGGCGATCCTAACAGTGGTCGTAAAAGCCCGCTCACTGTGATTGTGTCACGGCGAGTTGTGTCATTGATGATGCATGATGAGAAAGTCACAAGGTGTAGCGTGTCAATTGAAAACCCCTATTATTTCTTGCACCCTGGCAGCTGTCACCAGTTTTTGGTGATGTCAGCCCCTGCCGTCGTGAAAATATGTGTGGAGAGTCAAAATTCAGAAACTTAGAAAATATTTGAAAGGGTTTGAAAAGTATGAGAAACCCCAAAGGTGGTAGGGCTATTGGGGTGGTTGTTGGTATATAAGTGACTTTTGCTTGTAACAGCCCCAAATAATGGCAAAAAATAATTTAGTGAAAAAGAAATATTAATTTCTATTAATTTGTAGAAACAAAAAAAAAACATATATGGGCCCTAAAGGGGAAAATTAAAAAAATCTAAAAACCCCCAAAAACATATTCCCCCTTCTCTTGCATTTTTTATTCCTTTTTTCTTTTTCCCCCTTTTAAATTTCCCCCCCCTTTTAGCCCCCTTCTTCTTTCCCCCCACCTTTTTCCAAAACCTCTTCCCCTCACCTGCCTCAACCCCAAAGGGTAGCTCCCCCTTCTGGCCCCTTGGGGCCCCTCCTTTTTCAATTTTCCCCTCCAACCTCACGGGTGCCCCTTCTCGTTTTCGACCCCAAACCTTTTTTCCCGTTCCTCTGCGCCAAAGGTCCTTTTTTCACCCCGCCCCCTGGGCCGGGTTTAATGTTGGGGAAGGAAGAGGAGTGGTTGGTAAGGAAAGTGAAAAGAGGTGAGATAGAAGGGTGGGGGGATAGGGGTGGTGGCGAGGGGGTAGGGGGGGGAAAGGGGGAAAATTGGTGGTGGGGGGTGGTGTCAAGGAAGGTTTGGGGTTGGGGGGGGAAAAGGGGGGGGTGGTGGGACAAAGATGATTTGAAAAGGCTGCCCGAGACTTGAGGATCGGTTGTGAGTAAGGCTGGGCTGGCTGGCACTGTTTATTTTGGGAATCTGCAAAATAAAGGCTAGTTAAACATAAAAACCCATAATAGTCTAGTTTGAATGGAAGGGGTAATTTTTTAAAAAATTTTTAAGTTTTACTAAAACACTTTCAAAAAGCGGGGTGTCAATATTATCTTCAGTGCTACTTTCAAATATCAAAGAATAACACAAGGAGTAGCAACATCTTTTCCCATTGAATGCACGAAAAGTTTTTTTTATGCATGTTTTCTCAAGTCTAAATTGGGGTCTCATTACACAAGTTAGCAAATTGTTTTAATTAAACCCTTTTTTTACTTTTCGAACAAGCTTTTTTTTAAAAAAAACATTCAAACGTTGCGGGTTTAAACAGATGAAGTTTGATTGAATTAACATTAAAATTTTTAGAACACATACTTCAAAAATTTAACATCACAATAAAAAGGATACACATGTTTGTAACTAAAAATGATTAAAAGGACAGGCAAACTTATCGACAATGTGCATTATATGCTTTTAAAAGATTTTCATCCACAAATACTAGACCTTCATTCAGATTAAAAGTCAATAAAGTTGTTTTTCAAAAGTTAGAAATTTTTTAACAATTAAGTTATAAACTAATTTTGAAAAAATTATTAATTTTCTGAAACCACCATGCAACTAAGCCTATTTGTAAATGGATTTTTAATATGTTGTTTATTAAAAAGTAAATGTGGCCTACCTACCCTTCCAAACCTTTTTTTGTTTTAAATTTAAATAAACTCATACAACTGTTTTTATGTATGCTTCTCTAAAAAATAACCTTTAGTTTTAAAATTTCGCTTGCCACCCGTTAATTTTGTACTCCAAATGGTGTGCCAGTAACATTAGCCTGTAGCCCCCGAGGCAGTTACGTCTGAGTGGGTTCGTTGACGTTGGCAGCTGCATCCTCCTTGCAATGCATCCCTTCCCCTTCGTAACCAAGATGGTATTAATATGGGGGGCTCCCCCCTCGACCTCGGGACATATGGCTTCTGGGGGTTTTTAGGGCCTCCTCCGGTGCTCATCAGTTCCCCGGGTTTTTGCCTAGTTCTCTCTTCCCTTTTTGCCCTTTAAAATTTTCCCAATTTTTCGCAGTGACGAGAAGGGGCTAAAAAGATTCACAAAATAAAATTTAAACAAATTACAACTAAAGTCAAAAGTATCTCTGTTTTATCTGTGTTAGAATACTAGTTTTCAAATTTTTGAGAATGACTTTGTTTTTCTTATTTGGATTATTTTAGTAAGATATGGGTTTCTTTTTTGTAAAATAGGCCATTACAAAAAAATGGGCCATTGAAAGGTTAAAATATTACTGGTATTAAGTACTAGAGGGGCCCGAAAAAATACCTGACCAAAAAAACCCCTTAAGTTAAAAGTGAAAAAATGGTTTGTTCAATAGTAAAATATAATTCCAGTTTTAGAATTGGCAAAAATCTTTTTTTTCAACTTAGGTTATGCAAAAATTATAAAAAAAAAGTTAGTAAAACATTTAAAACTACTCCATTAATATATAGAAATAAATTTTTTGGGTTTAAATTTAGAGGTGTTATAAAGTTTGGGGCAGTTATGCAGTTTTTAGGTTTGATAGAAAATGGCTCAAACTAACGCATTGAAATTTGTGTCTACCATGAAAAAGAAATATTTTAAATAATTTTTTTACTTGTTTTTATTTTAAAAAGATCCAATTACTAAAATAAATAAATCATTAAAAAAAGGATCCAAGTGAATGTGTACGATCAAAATGAAATTACCCTTTTTTAAATTTCCGGAGTTTAAAATCCCACAAATTTCCCCTCGCTTTCTTCTTGGCTGCGATTGTCCCCAAAATCTGTTTTTCTTGATTCTCAATTGGGGGAAAACCCCCTGATTTTTTCCCAAAGCATACATTTTTTTTTATCACTAAATGCCCAAAACCCTTTTCCTGTGCCGCCCCCATTTCAATAAACGCGGTCATATTTAAGCAGGGTTTTCAAACCTTAAAAGCAAAATCGCATTTAGAAGGCAGTGGTTAGTGAATTTTTTTTTTCCCTGGGATGTGGTACTTTTTGTGTAATTTTCATCACGTGACCTTGAGTAATACAAGCCAACTTCTAGCAGGAAAGGTTCTTTTCAGGTGCTGATTCCCCCTTTACTCCGCCTTTTCTCCTACTCCAACATCGTTCTTGATCCGGTTATAAATTGTATCAGTGTTTTTTTAAATATTTATATTCTTAAATAAAAACAACAATTTAAGAAAATTAACTTGTGAAAAAAAAAGGCTAATTTGTATGTCTATGTGTTTTAAATTTTATATTCATTTTAAAAAGAAATTTAAAATAATGTGTTTTTTTTTTTTTTTTCCTTCCCCTTTATCCGCCTCCCTTCCCCCCCATTGATTAAATAATACAATGAAAGTTATAAAAAATAAATTCTTTATTTTTTTAAAAAATCATTACAAGATTCATACGTTTAAAAACTAATTATATTTTAAAAAATTTTTTTTCTAATTTCTTTAAAAGTTAATTACATTAAAAATTTACTTTTTAAAAAAAAAATTTTTACATTTTAAACATTTTTTTTTCAATCATTTTAAAAATTAAAAATTAAACCTATTACAAGATTCATACATTAAACATTTTTTTTTTAATCATTTTAAAATTAAAATCTTAAAATTAAAATTTCAAAATTTAACATTAACATTTTTTTCTTTTTTTCAATCTCTTTTTTTTTAACAATTTAAAATCATTTTTTTTTTCAACCCCCCCCAAGCCCCCTTTCCCCCCCATTTTAAATAATACATTTTAAATTAAAAACAAAATTTTTATTTTTTTTAAATCTATTACAAAGATTAACGTTTAAACAGTTAAATTAAAAATTTATTTCTAATTTTTTTTAAAAGTTAAAATTCATTAAACATTTATTTAAAAAAAAATTAATTACATAAAACATTTTTTTCGATCATTAAAATTTAATTAAAAATTAATTTTTTTTCAATATTAAAAGTTAAAAACCCCCCTTAGAAATATTACAAATTTTCATACGTTTTTAAAAATTAAAATTTCATTAAACATTTTTTTTTTTCAATCTTCGTTAATTCTTTTACAAAATTAATTTCATTTTAAAATTAAATTTTATTAAAAAATTTATTTTTAATCATCATTTAGAACTCTATTACAAAATTCATACTTTAAAAGTTAATTTTATTTTAAAAATTTTTTTTTTTCCCTCAATCCTTAAAAAAATTAATTACATTAATTCTTTTACAAATTCATAATTATGGATGGTGTTTTTTTTTTTATTTCTTTCCTTTCCCTCATCCGCCTCCACTCCCTCCCCCTTTCTGATTAAATGTACAAGAAAAAATTATTTTCCCAATAATTCTTAATTTAAAAAAAAAACTATATTAAACATTTTTTCCCAAATTTCATTAAAAGTTAATTCGTTTTAAAATTTATTTTTTAAAAGTTAATTTCATAAAACATTAAATTTTTAATCATTTAAAAATTAAAATCATTTGATCCCCTATTACAAAATTTATACATTTAAAAATTTTTTTTTTCAATCATTAAAAGTTATAAACATTAAATGTTTAAATTTCAAAATTTTACATTAAAATTTATTTTTTTCCAAATTAAAAGTTAAAATCATTAGAGCCCTATTACAAGATTTATACGTTTAATCCAACATCATTAATTCTTGTGTAACGGGACTTACGCTTCCTCTGACTCCCCTCGAGGTTCTTCTTTGCAGGCCCCTCTTCTTTCCGAGCTTTCGTTTTGAAGGTTCTGTAGTTTTTTTTCTTTTCCCTTGGTCATGTCAACCCGTTAGACCCAGACGCATGATAACTTTTTGAAATCATGTATTTTATACTCGTTTTTTAGGGCTTTATATGAAGGGAATGCTGGAAAACCGAACCGTATCGTTCGGATCGCCCTTTTTTTAGACGCAAAAAATTTTGACCGATCGACTTAAATTCTTAAACCATTCGCAAACACTCAACATTTTAGCAGGGTTTTTTCTAGCTTTTTTTCTTGACACTATCGTCACCGATAAAATTGTAGCCGAGAATCCTCTCAGTTCCTTTTAAAATTTGGAAAAAATTTTGGGCTTCCCTCTTTATGTGTCTCTTGCTTCATCATGCTTTAAGGGGTTTTAGCGGCCACTCTTTCGTGTATGATTAGACAAAAGCCTTGGATTTAAAGGGATATTTTCCTCCGTCTCGAAGTTTTCGAACGCACCTACCGTCCTTGAGAGTATTTCGTCGGCTGGCAAAAAAAACAAACTGGGTGCGTGGACTTGAAAAGGAAGGATCAAGAAAGGTAAAAGGGGCGCTGTTCCGTGTACAAGTCCCCGGAAATTTGGGTTGTCTTGTTAATTTCGAGAAGGAATTTGTCTAAAGTTCAAGTCAATCCCCAAAAAGGGTACAGTTAGAAATTTTGATAGAGTTTAGCATTACGTAAATTTTCAAGGCAAAAATACTTCTATTGCTCCGTTGTATTGTTCCGTCCGGGCGGAAACGCGAAAAACAACGAACGAAGTTTCTCCCGCAAAGTTGCGTTTTTCACAGTCCAACATGGATTTGAGGTGGGTACGTTAGGGTACCGTACAATTCCCAATTACGGAAAAGGGGCCGAGTCTCCCCCTCTTGATGAAATTAAGCAGGGTTTAACGTTTTATATCATCAGTCTTATATGCGGGACAACCAAGATATTTTTCTTAACCCAATCCTGGGGTGTCTCCCGCAGCAGGAGGTGGGGGCCCCATGTAAAGCGTTGTTTGCTGGTGGAAACGAACTAGCACCAGCTCTTTTTTCGCGTTGACGTATTCGGGAATAGCTTCAAACGAATCCTAGTATGAGACGTAAAGGGGTCAACGTCAAAAATGCCCCTTTCAGCATGTACGTGAAAACCCTTTAAACCCCCAAACCCGCTTTGAAAAATGATCTCCCAAAACCCTTCCTTATAGATAGATAGTTTTTGTTGGGTGAAATCCCACACTCCGATGATCAATCTTTTACTCCGTTTATCTCATAGGGGTTCTTGGAATAGATGCAGTTCCGTTATTAAACAAATTTTGAAGTGCTTTCCCGGTTCCCTATTTAAAAGTGTCCGCCCTTTGTATGTAGCAGAGAGCGATGAGGTGGTGCATAACCCTTCTTGTTGGGGTAGATTTCCTAAGCTCGTTCCCCTTTGCTAACGGACAGGGAATATACGAGGGTGGGGGTGATACTGGAAACTGGCCAAGCGTATCAAAAGCGACAGATCCCCAATGTTCAGAATATCCACGACGTCATCCATTATTTTCGTTTAAAGATAACCTAGACGTTTAAATAAAGTTTTTTGGCAGGTGTTAACGTTGCACGTCCTTCTCTCAATGTTTCGAGGAAGACTTCCCGCTTGTTTTATCTAGTACGGTACATCTCCAGCGGTTTGTTTTAGATGTAGACGTGGCGATATCGTTCGTCTCTAAGTTGACGATTCTCCTCGCCGTCAACAAGTCGTACCCGATAGACTCTATTTCTCGCTTCGTTTCCGAAGGTAAATGAATTTTTAGGCCTTCCCCTATTTATAGCCGGGGGACGGTCATGTGAAATCGTGAAGGGATGACTGGTTCTCCGTTGAAGTAAGGGCCCGCTAAGAGACTACATTCTACCGGATCCCTTCACGTGAAGAAAATTTACGTATTGGAGATTGTGCGTCTTCCCTGCAGGAATATGATGGGGTCGACCCTACAAGGATGCAAAAAGTACCAGGTCGGGTAAAGTCGATGGTTTATTGAAAATGATATAGCTCTTTAAAGGGTAGGGTCCCGTAAAGAGAGCTTTACGTTATCGGGCCCCTTCCCTTCGCAAGAATCGTCCAAAGCCTCAAGTTTAGGTGCCCGGTGGAAATGTTACTCTTTACAGTCCAAAAAAAAATTTTTTTATTACGTTGTCAATGTTGGTTGGAAAATTTTAAAGTGGCCCCGTTGACAGTCCGATGAACCATTTTTTCAGATTCTCTTCTCCCGAGGAAATATGCGGGAATAGTTCTCTTCAATTCGAAAATTTACCTGTCAGTGGGAAAGGGCATAGCATATTTTTCTAAGTTCGAACGTCAAAAGTGGTATTTAAGGAAAGAAACAAGATGTCCGCATAAACGGTACCCTTTCTCTTGTACCGGTATGATTTTGGTGATGGGGGATTCCCCTGGTATTGAAAAAAGTTCGAGCGGTGGTTAGTCACCGAAACTATCGAAGTAAACCCCCGGTTTTACCGTTTTTCTTATACGCCCCCCAATGCGTACCCTTAACCACATCATTGTTGTTGATGTGCGTTCTCTTCTTCAAAGGGGACCGTTAGGTAAAGCACTTCGCAAAACTCCTAAAGGGGGTTTTTTCCGGCGGGGGTCTTGCGCAGATCCTTTCAGTAAGGGGGACGTTAGGTGTCATTTAATTTTCCGGGTAAGGTCGTAGATAATACCCCTTTCCCCCTAGCGATAGCTTTTGGCGTACGATTAGTCTCTGAGCCCGTTCAAAGTTTCGTATTCGCCTTAGACTTTGTCGGCCTTGGTGATTCCTGCGGCTCCTCCGGCGACGGCTCAAGCCTGCGATCAAAAGGTTTGTATAGGTAGAATTCCTCCCTTCTTTTCGAGTCTATATTTTATAGGACGTCGCTGACGGTTGAGTCTTTTCTTCTTCTTTAACCTGAACCCCTCTTGACTTTAACTTTCATGCGTTGGTGTTGCCCACCGGGGGGCTTTTTTTCCCCTCAACTTCGAGTCGGCGCGATAACTTTTCCACGATTTCCGATAAGTTCACGTCTGCAGTTGACGTCCCGCAAAATCTTTCACCCTTTGGGGTAGCGATATGTGTTCTTTTCATGTCGATTAACTCGTTTTTTTCCAAGGGTCGCCCGTTTCAATCGTTTTTCCAACTTTGTTCCCGGGCCACAGTATGGTATCCGGGGATATGCGCTTCAAACGGTAATTTTTTGTTATCTTACCAACAAACCTCCCCCCCTTTTGCCTCATGAAAGTACTGTTACTTTATATAGGTGCGGGCCATTATATAGTGAAGTAGTCGTCAACAGCGGTTCGAGAAAAAGACAACTCTTTAATGTACCAACAAAGTCATGATTTAGGGAGGAGCTTTTCCCCAGAGACATGTAAGTTGTTACCTGATTTTGTCCGCTGATATCTGTGCACATCGAATTGCGGGGTAAAACCAACGGGTATGATCGCCTGTTGGAGGGAACCTAAGGGGGACGCTTAAAAGGAAGTGTCGTTTACTCAAAAATTCGTTTAAAGCCCAAGTATAACGTTTTTTGAAGGTCCCCCATCGTTGAAGGCATGGGTTTTCCCCTTTTCCCACAGCGGGAAATTTTTCCCCCCGTCCGAGGGAACCGCTTGATTCATATTTGACGACGTCGCTTCGATAAACAGTTTTTTATACAGGCTTATTTCGTATGGGTAGACATAAAGGGCCTAGATGTTTCTATCTCTTCAACGTAACCCCGCATCCCCAAACAGATGTTGAAGATAACGCTAATCTTCTCATCCCATTCAGGGTGGACATACGAACCTGAGCATGTCTACGAGATCCGTGAATAGGATAGATTTCCCAAAAATTCAAGGAGGGGTGCTCGCTGTGTTGGGAAAAAAAAAAGTATGATTTTTTCGTGTTGAGCAAAGATCATTTAACAATAAAGGACGATATCGCGGGTTCGATACTTTATCTTGCACGTTAGGTTAACGCGCGTTCAGTAACGAGAAGCATCATGTCGTCCTATCTAAATTTGGGGCAAATCCTAAAATATAGTTCTGATCGGTAGAGGGAAAAACTAACTCTAAGCTCCCCAAGGGTTTACGACGCAGATCGAAAAAGGATCGTCAACGTCGAGTCGCCCGTCAATTAAGGTGTCGTAACAGTCTTACGTTGTTTTGGAGGGCGAGACAAAAAAACAGCAGATAGTCGCTCTCAACCGCCCGGACCTCATCAAAGGCAGATGGGAAACTGCGAGGATTTGGGAAACAATCGAGTGAAATAATAACTTTGGAAGGTGCTCGTCAAGGGGTAGAGGAGGGGCGGAAACTGCTTCATTTGAGGATCGTCTCAACGAAAATAAAACAACGCTTGACGTTTTGGTTCTAAGTTGCTAAGCCTAAAGGGAAACTTTCGAGATACATCAAACCCTGAAAACGAGTATAAAGAGTACATAGATTTTAATAAGTTATCATGGGCTGTGGTAAAAAACGAGGGTTTCTGACCAGCAAAGAAAAAACTACGACGTTTTAAACGTAAGCTCGGAAAGAAAATGGGCCCGAAAAAAGAAGCCCTCAGAGGGTCAGAGGAACGAAGTCCTCGATTTCCAAAATTAAAGAGATTGATTTAAAAATTCGAAACTTGTAAAGGGCTCTAAGATTTTTTAAATTTTAAAGATTTGGAAAAAAATAAATGTTTAATGTTGAATCTTGTAATTTAAATTTAATGATTTATAAAATTTTAAAGATTGAAAAAAAAATTTTTAAGTAGAATCTTGTAATAGGGATCTAATGATTTTTTAAATTTTAATGATGAAAAATTTAAAGTTTTAGTAATTAAAATTTTAAAAAATAAAAGTTTAAAGTAATTAATTTTAAAGAAAATTGGAAAAATGTTTTAAAATAGATTTTTTTTTTAAAAAAAAATTATTGATTATAACTTTCATTGTATCTTTATTCAGTGAGGGGGGGGGGAGAGGAGGCGGTGAAAGGGGAAAAAAAGAAATAATGAAAAAACACCATCCCTAAATTTGAATCTTGTAAAAGAATTTAAGTAATTAACTTTTAATGATTTGGGGGAAAAAAAAATGTTTTTTGTATTGTAATAATTCTAAATGTGAGGAAAAATAAATTTTAATAAAAAACTTTAAATGTATTAATTTGTAAAAGAATTTAAAGAGGGTTTGAAAAAAATAAATGTTTAATGTAATTTAAAACTTTTTTAAACTGTGAAATTTGTTAAAAAATTCTAAATTTTAAACTTTAATGATTGGGGGAAAAAAAAAGTTTAATTAACTTTTAATGATCAAAAAATGTTTTTTGTAATTAACTTTTTTAAAAAATAAATGTTAAAATTAATTAACTTTAAATGAAAAATTAGAAATAAAGTTTAATATAATTAGCTTTAAAAAGTATGATCTTGTAATGTTTTTAAAAAATAAAGAATATTGATATAATTTCATTGATTATTTAAAAAAAAGAGGGGAAAAGGAGGGGTGAAGGGAAGGAAAGAAAAAAAAGAAAAAACATCATCCTAATTAAATTTTTTTAATGAATAAAGATTTAAAACACATAGGACTACTAAAATTGGCCTTTTTTTCACAAGTTATAGTTCTTGAAATTTTGTTTTTATTTAATGAATATAAAATTTTTAAAAAAAATAGATCAAGTTATGTTTCTTAAATTTTTGTTTTGTTTTTACATAAAAAACTAAACACTTAACTAAGAGAACGGACGGGGAATTTTTTTTAGTTTTTAAACACTTTCACTACAGAACATGAATATTTATACATTAAAAAACCCATAGGTACAGGGCGTGTATTTTTTTTTGTTTTAATCCTTACAGTATAGAAACTGAATTTTTTTTTTTTTTATTTTCACAATAGAGTAATGACGTGAATATTTTTTTGTTTTAAACATTCAGTATAGAAAGAATATTTATACACTATGAGAGTACTGAACAAGAAAAAATTTTTTTTTGGTTTAGTTCTAATCCACTTAACTGTAGAGAAAATGATTTTTTTTCCTTTGCGCCACTGTTCACTTAGAGTTGACGGTCTGATTGAGTAATGGGGCCATGGAAAAAGTATTGAAGTTCCCGGTACTCTATTCTTTTGTCGTCGATAGAGCATTTGAGCCCTATGAATTTTTGGTGTAAAGTTTGAATCCTAAATCTTATTAAACGAGCCTCTCCATGATATCGTCTCATCTGTCAAACAATTACGATAATCCCCTAATGAAAACGTTCTTAACGCGCTACTCTTCACCCCTTTTGCTGAGCGCTTCCATCTCTTTGTCCGAGAATGTGGTTTAGGGCGTAAACAATAACCCCTGTGAAACCGACCTCGAGTCTCGTTTTTGTTTTTCCGGCATCCCCTTTTTTACTACGGGAAACCGAAAACATTTTCTTGTCCGTGGGGAGGTGTCCAGGTAGTCTTACTAAAGGTATGCATCCCCAAAAAGTCAGGGTAGAGAAGTGAGTTGTATCAGGATTGAAATTTTAACGTTTTAGGGAAGGCAGGGATCATAACCTTTTAATGCAACCGTAATGACTACCTTCGAGATTTCCAAAAAGGCGAATCCCGAAAAAAAAGGCATATCAAAAATAAATCCTTGGGCTCCACTCGATGATGCTAGGGGTTTTTTAAACTATCGTGCGGTTTTTAAAATTTGGGTGGTATGAGGTTTCCCGCTCCAAATTTCCCCCTCCCATTGGGAGCTATCTTTTCGTACGGTAAAAACCCTCTTGTTAGTATGAGGGGGGCCAAATCGGCATTTTTATCATTTGAAAAAAAATGTTTTAAATTATTACTCGCTTTACCCCCTCTTTCGCTTAAACCCGTTTTTCGAGGCCCTCCAGGCGCTTGCTTGAAACTTAGAACCGGTGAACTTCCCTCAGTTTCAACCCGTTCGCTAAAATAGCTTTAGATGAAGGTGTGAATGACGTCGCCTCTTATCAGCTAAAATGTTAACAGTTTCTCATTTTCCTACGGGGGGAAACATTTTTAGGGCAGAATGGAAAATTAAATGTGCGTCGTGCACATCCAGAATTTCAAGATTACCCGCAAGATATGCCCGTACAGCATCGTCCCTCTTTTAGAGTCCAAAACGAGCAATTTTTTTCATCTCGAGCCACCTGAATCTCCATAGGGGGAAGGAGGGAAAAATACTAAATGATAGAGGTTATTCACTCAGTAACAAAGTGGATTTCCCCGGTTGGAAGGATCAAACGCGTCCCTATAGCGATTATTCGCTACAGCGTGACGATTAGCCACAAAACATATCCCTCGCGGATAGCTCCCTCAATGAATTGATGAGTGTCCACATCATCGATTAATTCGAGCCGTACCCGAGAGCCTGGTACACTAGAACTGGGAGCTGTAAGGGACCATCCGGGATCTAGCCTATACGTCTTCTGCAGAGATCACGAAAGTTCTCAAAGACGTCGGCAGTAAAGTTACGTCCGTGTACAGGTTAGAGGTTCGAATAGTCCCAAAGATTCTTACATTCGAATACTCGCCAAACCTCACAGGCGTGATCATAGTCTTCCTGAGAGATATGGCTATCCGTGAGCGCGTTTTAAAATTTATCTTTGCTCGGTAACTGAGTCTCGTCCAGCACTCGAATAATCAATATAATCATAGGGGAACATCTTTTCGTGTGACTAATTTAAAGCGTTCATCATCGGGATGGCACTTACGCGTGATTTTAAGTTGCTCGCGTTCGAGGTAAGATACGCAATTTCTCTAGGGAAGTACATAGAAAACTGAAACTATCTATAATTTTAATTGTAATCCCTCGAAAACCCACACCAATATATTTACATGATTACTTTGAATCTTCCCATTGTCTCTCCAATAACTCTGATTTTCTGGATTGACGAGAACGCTCTCCCCCGTGAACGGATCAGTTTCTCTACGTCAATGAGTGATTCGAGAAGGAAAAAATTGTCGTAGCAACGCGCGTTATGGATTACTACGCTCAGGTGACTCGGGTTCTTGTAATTAATATTACACCCTGCGTGACTACTCCACGATAAAGTCCAGTCAAGTGACAATGATCCATAACCGAATATCATCATTATTGTAGGGCTTCTCGCTTTATATGACAATGAGAGGCTATATTATGAGCGTCTCTTTGAGCAGGAGTTAACGGTTTCATTGGTACAACGGTTACTATAGTACTCTAGTACACGCTTCGCCGTATCTACGAGCGCCTCAACAAATTGGTCAGTACAATCTTTTCCCGTGAAGTGACGGTACTCTGAGAGACTATCGTCAAAATTACATTTAACGTACATTCCTACAGAATAAGCTACATGACGCTAAAACATTCTCGGTATATGAAAATTTTGGGTCGGGATCACTCGTCTCTATAGGCATAAGTAAGCTCTCCAGGTCCGCATATACGATAAACCCTGCCGTTAAGCTTTTCAAAACGCTCGATATATCTCATTTGGAAAGGGAGAGGGATCCCGTCTAGATTCAACACGTCTTGAAAATTAGGGTAAGAGGATATCATAAAAGTGAGAAAGATTATTAAACGAAAGTATAAGCAACTACGTGATGCTCGGCACGAGTCGGAGCACGTAGCGAATGAAACGTTCAAACCTATCACGGAACCTCTAAACAAGATGGTGAAGGCGCTCGCCGAACCCGAACCCGAAGCCCGCCCGAGAGATCGCAGAGTAACCATCTATTGGATACTTATCTTTATTCGTCTCACACGCATTCTGATAAGACATATGGGGTACGTCATGAAAGCGACTCTACCAAGCTCGGAGATACGCCTATCGTATTCGACGGGAAAGACGGAACACTACTTCTCAACAATAAGACGGTACCGTATACTCGAGGACTATTAGAATTACTCTTCAGAAGGGCACCTGCGCATTATACTAAGGTGATGATCTGAAAGTATACAAGTCTATGCTCGAAGAAACGAACGCGCATCGATTGAGAAATGACCCTTACGCTCGTATCAAGATGCGGGCGGGATCAAAGATTCGCTAATCATCAAACCTATGTTTGAAGAGGAGCTCGAGGGTGAAGGTTTATACAAGATGGCGACAGGAAAGAGGCGTCGATTATAACAATTGGGACGATCCTAACGAATTGGTTGATCGATTACGACTCTTGCACGCATCTACTGAGGCCGGACATTCCGCTCACCATAACGAGATCGTTTCTATCATCGAGGAATTACGCGAGGCGGGAATCATCGTATAAAGACATTCAACTCTTCGATATTTTATCATAATTTATGTCGGTGTCAAGTGGGAGATGGCGCGCGAACTTCATCGTCCGGCAAGACGACGATTCCCCGAAGACATGTTAGCGTACGAGGGTTGAAAGAGCTCCTTCAGGCCCGATCTGGTAGAGATGATACCCTTACTCTGGTTCGAATAAGGTATTCAAGTACCTTCTCACCGTCATCGACGTGTATTCCAAGAGGGCTTGGGCCGCACCCGTCAAGACTAAGACGGGTAAGAACGTCAGCGTCGCAATGGCACTCCTCCTCGACAAGGTAGGTTTACCTCGTGTAGTCATCTCCCAAAAGGATAACGGGTCAGAGTTTTACAACGCAGAATTCAAAACACTCATGAGGAGAAAGAGGATCAATCATTATTCTACATACAGCAACGTCAAGGCTAGCGTCGTTGAACGATTTAATCGTACTCTTCAAGAACATGATGTGGGGGAGGTTCACTGCTAAAGGGTCGTATCGATGGATTGATATGATCAATTCCTTACTGGGGCGAATACAACCGTACTGTACACTCGACCATAAAGATGAGACCTATAGACGTCAAGGACGATAGACTTTTGCATACAGTCTATAAAACGTTTCAAGAGCTCAGATTCCACGCCGAACGTATTTAAAGTGGACGATATAGTCCTTATCAGCAAGTATAAGGACGTTTTAGAAAAGGGTTATTCGCAAACTGGTCGACTGAACTGTTTAAAATACGCAAGGTGGTCGAGACTAATCCAGGACCTTCCTATTTGAAGATATGAAAGGTAACCCTATCACGGGCGGTTTCTACGCTAAGGAATTAAAAGATTCGTATCCCAAAAGTCACCTCGGGAGAAGATAGTCAACGTTCCCGGGAAATAGAGGTACGTCAAATGGTTTGGGGTTCGACTGACACATTTTTGTGGTCGTGCGAAGGATATAGAGGGGGGGGAGGATATTTCCCCTCCTCCCGAGAATAAAGCGCCCGGGAGGTGGGGAGACGCTCTCATTCGAAATGTTTGACGGTTGGGGTTATGTCTGGAGGACATGAGGGGAAATTAAGTTTCAGACGCAGTTGGAATATACATCCGAAGCCGGGGGGGTTACAGCGAGTGTTGCGATTTTCGGTGCAGGGGCTCGGATCCCATAACCCGGGAATGGAGGGAGTCAGTCCGTCGAGAATGTTAAACATCAGCCCCGTCTAAAGCTGAAGGAAGGGGGGACGACCCGCAAATTCTCGGGGAAGACGCTCCCCTGCTCGAGGAAGACGTTTGTGATCGAGCGGATCGGACAAAGCGTGGGGAAACTCGACCGTGTAAAAGATCTCTGACTCGAAAAGTAGGGCCTAAACGTTGTCGTCTGGAGGAGCGAGGAGATCAGCGAACCGGAGGACGACCCAAACATGTGAGTTTGGACATGGGGGGCAAAGTGCGTCTTGGGTAAAATTTTTCTTTGGCCGAGATACGAAGTCGGTTTAAGCGTCGCACGGGGGTTGATTTTTCTGGGCAGGAAAATACAATTTTAAAAGGGGAAAGAACCGGGTACGGGTGTAAAAGATATATTTATGTGTATATGAAAGACTAAAAACTTATGTGAAAAAATTTTGAGAAGAAAAAATTTTTGTACAAAAATAATGTATCAAGTATTTTAAAAATTAACTAGGTTTAAAAAAAAAACTGAAATATTTTTTTTGGGGGTGAAAAATTTCTTGTCATACCCTTTAATTCCTATTTTTGCTGGGAAAGACCTGGGGGTTTTTGAGAGGGGAAAAATATATTGTCTACCCCGAGCTACCCTTCCCAAACCCTACTACACCCAGCCGTGAAAGGTGAGAGAGAAAACCCCTCAATCCCTGTCCCGTTTCTGCCCCTGTTTTAAGAAAAAAAAACCATTGTGCCCTCGTATGCCGCACAAAAAAAATATAAATCTCCCTCTCAGTCGTCCCCCAAATTTTATGCTAATGTGCCCCTTGATCTGCCCCAAAAAAAAACCCCCAGCTGCTACACCCCCCCTAACCCCCCCCCTCCCCACAATTTCTATGTGCCCCCGTTTCTGCCCCCGGGTTTTTAAAAAAAAAAAAAAATTGTTGTGTCCTCGTTGCAGCCCCCAAAAAAATATTCTACCCCCATCCAAGAACCCCCCAAAAAAACCCCCCTCATCTTCGTCATCCCCCACCCCCACCCCCATCTCCCATCAAATACCTATCCGTTTCGGAAACCCCAATATCAATAACATTTATGTAAATGATTTTGCAGAAACTGCATTTCCCCCTTACTAACCATTATATTTTTTCCCCTCTCATCTATGCCCTTGGGTTTCTGAATTATTTCTTCCCATTGGATTTGCCGTCTATACCCTAAACACAGTTCTGATTTCACATTCCGGCTTTTGGGTAAAACCATAATCTAAGAGATTTGACTATCCCAAAAAATTTTTTTTAGCCTATTGGTATGTTTTTCCCATCTTTAAAAAACCCTTCCAAGCCCCAGTAGCACACCCATTTTTATAAATTCTTCATAAGCAAAATTTTTTGAGATTATAAATTTTTTCCGTATTTAAGGTAATCAACCAGTTTCACACACCGAAAACAACGGAAAATTTTTGTTTTTAATAATCTGAGTTTTACTTCCCTGAATCAGGAAAATATCAACAACTTAATGACCGAAAAATAGCGGGAATTTCCGGGACTGGTTCTTTTATTATTTCCAACTAACATATTTTTAAAATTTGTTGTTAAATTAATATATTAATTATCAAATGTAGTATTGGCGAAATTCTAAATTAATATCTGTATGATCCCTTTTAAAATGTAACCTTTTTTCCATCTCTTGCATTACCCTAATCCTTAATAAATATTATTAAAAAGTAAAAGGAAAGGCTTGTTGTTTCAAAATTTCGTGTTTCAAAAGTATCTTTAAGAAAGTCGAGCCCATACCTTTCCCACGTGGTTCTATCAAAATTGTTTCATTATTTAGAAAATAAAATTTTTGAAACTTGAAAATATAATATTGGTGCCTTTTCCTAAATTTCAAATAAGTGAGTTAAAAAAAAATTTTAAATTTTCCCCTCTTTAAATAGGATTTTAAACTCGATTTTAAACGCAGCCGATTTAATTTTCAATCAAATTTTAAAAAAAGTATTGCGCACCCCCTCATTATTGTTTAATATCTTGACGTCAACCAAAGGGGAATCACTGAAAATCACGGGGGAAATAATTCCTTAAGAAGAATGATTGAGAAACGTATGGGGCAGTAAATGTCTCCAAAACCCCTTTGAAAACAAGGATTTAAATCGCTGACAATTTTTTAATTTTAATTAATAACCAAAATTGCGAAAATTTAAAGACTTGCCCTGTCGGTGCAATCTAAAACCCTATTTTTGGTTTGGTGGGGGGGGGGTGAAAGGCGCGGCAGGCTCCAAAACGAAAAATTATCCTTCTTTTCCAAAAAAGGAAAATGGTACGGAAAAGTAGATGGTGCAAACTACCGGAAGGTTTTGCGGAAAACCAAACTTTGGAGATAAAAGTTTTCTAAAAAAAGTTGAAATTTTTTGGAATTTTGTAAACACCTATTCCCTAAGATAATGTTCGATGTTTATTGGGTGTAATTTTTTTCTTCTTTTGTTATGAAGCTGGCATTTTCTTTGAAATTTTCAAAATTATTGATTTTTTGATCACTTTTAAAAAATTATATGCGGGGGTGTGTAAAATAAGTATAATATAATATTGATTATCAACATGCTTCTAATCATGAATACACCTTTCGAAAGGAATTTGCAAAACAATAAAAAGTCTTGAAGAAAACCGTTTATTCCTATTGTCTCATTTCCCCACGCTAAATAAAAGGGGTCAATTTAAAAACCTATTTTTTATTTGGGAAAAAGCTTGTACTTAGCAGGCCATTTAAACCCCTTCTTCTACATTCAGTACGTTAAAACCAAAAATTAAAAATTTTTGTTAGGGGCATTTAAAAAAAATTTTTTATATCTAAATTAAAAATATATATTTTTATGAAAAAAGATTTTTTCTCTCATAATGAGATAAAAAAAAAAACAACGATGGATACAAAGAACATGGGCCACTTAAAATAATTTAATTTGGTCACTTTTAAAATTCTCATCAATTTAAAAGTAGAGACCTTTTACAGATTGCAAATATTTATTGTGATCAATTTATATTTTTTTCTTGCTGAACGAAATTTCCAGCTAACACTCATTACATCCCCTTGTAAATAAATAAGAAAGGGGAAATACGGGGAAAATTGTTTACTCAACCAACTTTGAACTTTTGTGTTTTGAAAAAAAATAATCACAAATTCTTTTTTAAAAATTATATACTTGTAAAAAGAATAAAATTTTTTTAAAGGGTTTTGTCCTAAGTGGTTTTTGTCGGAAAGCTCCCCAGCTAATTACGCAATGCGCAATCTTCAGTTGCACCGCCCCTTTCGGAACTTCGAAAGATAAACACAGTTTCTTTTTTAAATCTAATTTTGATATCCAATGAGGGTAGAGTTTAAAGGTATTTCTAAAATCATAGACTATATTTAAACATAGACTTGTTTCATTTTTTAATCTATGGCATTAAAAACTCAAAAGTTCATTGCCGCACTATGAAAGTACTTCCTTATCCTTTTTTTGAGTATTCTTCCAATAATTTTCATTCATCCTACCCTTCTCAAGTCTATCCACATTCTATCCCCCCAAGTAGGTCTGGGTCTTCCAAGGGTCTTTTCCCATGGGGCTCCATTAAATACCTTAAAACAGTTCAAGATTATCCCTTTCACCTCATAACCTGCCCACCGTAACCTGAGAGATTTTTACTAACTATCAATGTCTGATGATGAGTGCAGGATATCAGTCATCATTATGTGGCCCCTCCACTCCCCAATATATTCATACATTTTGGACCAAATTCTTCCAAAAAAGCACCAGGTTTTCGTTCACCCTAAAGTTTATTTGCATTAAATTAAAAAATAATTTTTTCACTCTTAGAAAACAACGGCAAAAATGGGTTTTGATATTCTGAGTTTTCTTTTCTCGACAGCAGGCAAAAAGCCAACAACTTACTGACTGAGTAAAAACAAGCATTTTCGATGTATTATTTTTAGTTTCCAAACAATATGGTTTTGCTAGTTGAATTTTTTTCTAAAATTTTAATCACTAACCCTATCAAATTATTATTGTTTGTTTAAAATATAAAAACTATAAACCCCTAAATATGTGTTCATTGTGTGGCCAATTACTTAATTTTTATATTTAAAATTTGGACGTATTCTTTTTCATTAATATAATCAAATGGTCAACACAAGAAACCTAAAATTCTTCAAACAAAAAAATTCAAACTTTAAGCGCCGAACTGTGCTTCGTGGATCCCGGGGGAATCCGGGGGGACAATATCCAGGGACCCAGGGATTAATTTCTTAATGGCTTTTTGAATTGTAATTAATAAAATAAAGATATTTTGACTAAAAGATTTGAAACTTCTTTAAGCTTTCATTCATTTAATAGTATCTTAAGGTCAAAAAATTACCATTAAATTATATTCTTTAGTAAAGGGAATTTTAAAATTAAAAAGGGTTTCTCGCAGTTTCTAAAATATTCGTGACCAAAAGGGGGACCAGGTTGGCACCTCAGCCCCTCGAGATAGTATTGTGAGCTCTTGACCTACTTTCCTATCCGTTTGATCTACCGTATTCCCCCCCAGACCCCCGAACACGAGAGAATTCGGGGTTTAAAAAAATGGATAGCTTTAGGCCCCAAATTGAAACCGTGCATTTTTGATTTTTTCATCAAATTTAAATTAATTAAACTGTGTTTTTTTCAAAGGCAGAAAATAATACAATTTTTTCAGCTCTTTTTAAAATTTATTCATATACAGGTTTTTTAAAATGAATTGAACCAAATCGCATGTGATAAGTCTTTTAAAAAGTAAGAACGTCCCCCTTTATTTTCCCAAACCTGACTATTTGTTTCCCAACATGCAGTCCTCAACCCCCCTTAGACTTTTTTTGAACCTACTGAAACTTATAAACCCCCAAAAGAAAAAAATAAAATTTTTGTTAGGCTCTTTTGCAATATTATTTTTTTTAAGCAAAAATTCTTATTACAACCCCAGTCAACAAAATACACCAAATAATTTGGTTTTTATTTAGCATTTCCGGGAAAGAACGAAAATTTTTGGGGTCGTTTGTAAGAAAAATTTATATTTTTTGGAGTTTTATAAATCAGTTTTAGATTTTTTTAAAATAAAATAATATACGTCATAAAAATTATTATTAAAATTAGATTTTAATACCCCCTTCATTAATAATTTTTAGTGGTTAAAAAGGGTTAGATGAATTAAAAGTGTCTGTCCTTTGTTTACATTTTAAACTACCGAACAAAATTTTTTTTAATAAAACAAAAAAAAAGGGTTTGAAATTGTAGCCCCTGAATTAGGTGATAGTAAATAAAAATTTGCTTACTTGATGTTTTTACTTCTATTTTTTTTTAAAAAATATCATCTCATATGCAGGCGTCCATTATATATTTAAAGATGAATATATATAACTTCTGGGTTAGTGTAGAAAAAAATTTAAATTCACTCTGATAAAAAGTAGCCCAAACAAAATTTCCTATTTCCCAGTAAAAATTACGAAGAAATTATGAATACTTGAATTTTAATTTCGAAACAAATTGGAGCGTTGTTAGTTTTTTATTTATTACTAAAAAAACTATTTCATGTCACCAAAACAATTTGAATTTATTAAAGGAAACAATTTAGATTGAGAAAAGTTTTTTAATAGTATTGAAACTTCGTGGTGTTGTTCATGGAAAATAAAAAAATAAGGGTGAATTATTTAAAAACAATCACAAAAACAATATGATGAATCATTGACTAATTACTGTATAAATTGATTCAATTTTTTGGCATCTTTGATGAAAGGGGAATGCGAAAACTAAAAAGTCATCTTTTTTTTATAGCTTTGAAACAAATAGTTGAATTTGTTAATGAAAATATTACGTATGTCACGATGGGGATTTCAAAGAAATGGGCTAACCCTTAGTAAAAATAAGGGTTTTGTGCCCATCCAGGGGATCCAATCAAAGGGGAGAAAATTACTCACAGTTGTTTTGGGGCGAGTTGGTTCTGGGGAAGATTTCATTGGGGAAATGAGGTATCCATGGTTTCTCCTGCAATGTTTTGGTATTGTATCTCCTCTCTCCTGACGCATTCGGTACATCTTTCTTACCCTGCATGCTCAACAGCTTGGGTCTACATTATGGCTTTGAAATTATATAAAAAAGTGTTTTAACACTTAAAAAAAAAATTGAAAGTTTCGTGTTTAAACCAAGCGTATAAATGATGGTTTTTTTTTTTTTTTTTGCAATATAGAACGTTTTTTACAGGAAGATGGGGGTAAAAAAAATTGTTTTCATTTTCTCTTAAATTTAATCAAACACTTATATATTTTTGGCACGTATTTTTTTCCCCTTTAAAAATTTATGAAAATTTTTAAAATTTAGAATTTAGAATTTCTAATTTTGAAGAGGAATTTAAAATAAACAATTATTTTGTTGAGTTCTCTACTCGGGGGATTTTTGAAAATATTTAATTTTGAAACCTACCCCAATTTTAACGAAGAGTTTTCCCCGTAAAGATGTGTTCCTTTCTTTTAAAAATATGCGGTGGGGAAATCACCTTTTTCCCAATCCCCATTCTAAATTTTTTATTTTCAAAACATTAAATTTTGGAATTTGTCCAAAACCCCTCAAAAAGAGATTTTTTTTCACTGATAAAATAGTAAACTTTTGTGAACTATGACTTAATTTGGAGGTTTTTCGAAAATTGGTCAAAAGTTTATAGAAATGTCGGTATCTGGATATTGAACTTTTATTTTTATATTTTCGTCCAAGGAGTAGGTTTAAATTTAAAATTGTTGTTTAAAATTTATTAATATTTTCGAACGAGGTAAACCCTTTAAAAAAATTTGAGGTAGTTTTCGAAAATTAAATTATTGTTAGGGGATTTTTGATAAAGGTCATTTTCTTTTTCTTGAACTTATTTGATTGGTTGGTAAAATTTTGTAATTTAGAAATGGGGTTGTTTAAACTTAAATTTTTTTTCGAGAAAAGGATTCCAAAAAGTCCCCAAACTTAAATAAAATATTGGATCTTTTGAAATTTTTGGGTTTTTTCCCCCCCCGATTTGAATCACCTGGCCGCCAACCTTCCAAAATTGCCTTTCGCCCCATTTTCTACATGCATCACAAAATTTCATCCTTATTCAGAATCCATCTCGTTTTAATAAAGATCACAAGAACTCGTGTTTAAAAACCCGTTACTTTGATTTTGGAAGAAAAAGTGCTACCTTAATTTAAACTAAAATGTTAAAAATTATTTAGTTAGTTTTAAGTTATATATAATGGGGGTAAAACCAATAGATCTATTTATTCATATTAAACAAACATTAAAGATTGTAATCCTTATGTTGAAATGATACTTTTTTAAAAATTGAACTTCCAGGAAATATGTTTCATTTTTAATTGCCAAATTCATTTAAAATATCTATAAAATAAATAGAATTGGATTCCCTACAGAAATCGTGTTTTTTTCAGGGGATATCTTGAATAGATGGCAGAGATTTTGGGGTGATTATATCCTTTATTGTTTTTTTATTCATTTTACTTGTATGTGAGGCCCCAAAATATGTAGAAATACATATTACAGTATCGCATGTAATTTTGGTTTTTATTTTCTTTATAAATTTTTATCTTCATAAATTTCTTTCTTTCGTTAAAATAAAGCAATGATTAAATTTGTTGCCGGAAACATGATGTATTTAATTGTTATAAAAATGGTTTCCTAGTTAATAAAATGTCGGATTTTTTTTTCCCTAGTTAAAATTTTATTTTTCATACGAGATAAATAATTTAAATAAAAACTCTTTGGAAACCGATTTTTATTTAATGAAAATCGCTTTAACTCCATTTGTTGTCTTCATGAGCCATTTAAAAACAGTTTTCAAAAACTATTACAATATAATTCTATTTTTTTTTAAAAATTAAAAAAATTGTAAATATAAAACTACCATTTAAACAAAATAAAAAAAAAATTATTATTCTTTCTCGAAACTTTTCCTTTATTTAAGTCCCGAAAAAATTTATATTAAAAACTTTATAACATGATTTGAACGAAAAAATTTTTTCCTCAATTTCTTTCAGGTTTTTTTGTATGTTTTGGTTTAAATATAATTCTTTAAAACTAAATGTATTTTTGTGCAAAAACGCTAGCAGTGATCTAGAATAAAAAAAGTTCTAATATCTTTAAAATGGTATTTGTATTTGTACATTATGACCATTCATTAAGGAAAATTTTAAAACGCTCATCATTTGTCACAGGGGAGGGAGGTCTTTAATTTTCTCTTTCAGAACCGTATTTCAAAATAAAAGATCGATAATTTTAAAATTATTTAATAGATAAAAGATATAACAAAATAATGATATTTTTTTGACCTCGGATTAAGATAATATCTTCGTTTTATATGACTCGAAACAAAATAGGGATTTTACGATTTTTTTGGCTTATTTAATTGGGCCTAGACCCGAGAACATTTTGACGAGGTAAAACCCTGGTAACTAGGAAGTTAAGATTTTTATAAATTAAAAAATTTCTTGAGTGGCCTTAAGAAAAGTGTTTTATAAATTTTATTTTTTTAATTAATTTTTTAAGATTATCTTAATAAAGATAAAAGAAAAATAAAAGAACATTTTTGATGTACGGCACAGAATTTTAAAATTTGTATTTTCAAATTTAATAGGGAAGTTAATTGTAAAATTTTTTTAAGTTGAGTGGGTGAATAATAACCATTTTATAATAATTACTTGTTGGTTGTGTGTTTTATTTAGAAAAAAATTTTTTGGGGGGGTTTTCATAAATATATAAAAATAGAATATGTTGAAAAGGGGAATAATAAAAACTTGGGTTTAAACCCTGTTTTTGGTTTCTTGGTTTTATAGAAACTAAAATTTTCCCGGAGGAAAATCAAAATTACATAATAATCATAATTAAAAAATATATACATAGGGCGGTTTTTGGGGGAAGGGGTTGGGTTTTGTATGCGGGTATTTTACCCAATTGGATCCCGGCTTTAACTCCCACGCCCATGTTTTGCAATCGGCACCCCCAGCATTACGTGCAAAAAACAAATACAATTTTCCCGATAGAAATTTATACTGAATAAAAATAATTACGGTAAGTTTCAAAATTTTTTGAAATAGGATTTCAAAAAAATTTTTTCAAACCATGTTATCATTATATTTAATTTAATTATTTAAAACAAGACACATGAAATGGTTTTGATTCGAGACATCTGTCTTAGGGCACCGATACTTTACTATGAGCACTAAACCCAAATTATAATGATGTTCAGTTGTCTGTGATATTAATATACTGGTTTCTAAAATGTATTGAACCAAATAAAAAAAAATAGGTACAATAAAGTAACAATGTCCCACCTCTTATTTCACAATTCGAAGTTTGTGGCCCATCAGTTTTCCCAGTTAGCGTTTTCCCTTGGACCACCGGAATTTATCATCCCAAGAAGAAATAAAATTTTGTTGAGGTAATTGATAATTTAGTTTTTAAAAAGAAAATCTAAATACAAGGTAGTCAACTAAATATTTTAAGGAAGTTATAGATTATTTCATCATTTTTTTGGGAAAACCCAAAGTACTTTATTGGGTCAATTGTATAATAATTCATGAAGAAAATGATGTAGTGTTAAAGTAAAAAAAATCTTATTTTTTGGGAAAATTGGGAAAATATTGTTTTATTTTATTTTAAATCTAAATAATACAGTCATATAATGATGTTAAAATAATTTTATTGATTATTCCCGCAAGTACTAAATTAAATGGATAAAATATAATATTTTGTTTGTACACCTAATTTATATAAAATTAGTCAAATTTTAGTTTTAAAAAATAATATTTTTTTTATTTCAATGTTTTGTCTTAGATTTTAATGGTTTTTATATTTTTTTTTAATACAAACCCTAAAAAAAGTTTATATTTTTGTATTTATTGGTGGTCGCAGAATAACGTTAAGATCGTTTATTTGGTTTGGATGATGGGGCGTTTCGAGCTAGAAATCCGAAAGGCTGTTTTGGGTGTTTTCAACTATCGCCATTTTTTATAATAGCTTTCATTATACCATGTCGTAGTACGAATTAAAAACTAAAAAAAGAATAAGAAACACATAAGTACTTAAAAACAATCACTTACCATTTAAAGTTATTTCAAGGGAAAAACTGACATTACAACATTTCATTGGACTGAGGCGAAAAGGCGGCAGCAGGGGCCATGGTTACAAATTACATGACCCTTTTCATTTTTTTATACATTAACAAATTATATAAATAAATAATATTAATTTTGGGATTTCCGATGACTCGAAAAGATTAAAATTTTTTGAATACTTAAAATTCGACCATTTAATTCGAAATTTTAATAGTACGCCCAAATAACAATATAAAACTGTTTTTAAGTGGGTTTTACTGCCAGGAAAATTTTCGTTTTGAAGGTTGTCGGTTTATTTTAGGGGCTTAAGAGTTAAAAAAACCTAGTTTTGTTTTCCTACTAAAATTTTTTTGTCCATTTAGAATGGTGTTTTAAAAATTAGGTTTTCACAATGTCATATTGAGACCTTTTGAAAATGATTGTAAAAGTTTCCAAACTTACTAATTGGTTTTACGTGATTGCCGGGAAAATTTTAGAAGTTTGGGAATTTGGATTTACTATTGTATTTTAAATCAATAAAGTGTTCATCAAAACAAATGAAGTATTACTCCGATCGGGTATGTAAAAACTTACATTTTACTGTCAATAAATTTGATATTTCTTTGATTTTCAGAGTTTAGTTTGGATGTGGGATTTCGGAAAAACCTGCACCTAAAAACGGCCATTCTAAACAGCCCAAAACATTTCAAATGATTTTTCTTTTTAAACAATCCCACTAACAAATTAGAAAAACTCCTAACAGGCAAATAAAAAAGTAATCCTCGTTCCCAAACCCTTCTAGCCTATTGGAACACCTCAAGAAGATTAAAACCGTAGATTTATGTACCTTATTTTAATTTAATTCCACACCTTTGAAAAAATAAAAAAAAATTTTCTATCTATATTTAAACCCCTCTAAAATTGCAAAAAATATTATACTGCAACAATACTCAATTTTTAAATTTTTTTATTTTTTTTTTTTTTTTCTATTGGAGCTTACCCTTATTGTTAAAAGTCCACAAAATGTTAATCGTTATAATAAATCAAAATTTCACAAAAATTTCACCAAAAGTATTTTAAACAAATAACTTCCTGGCACAAAGTTTGTTAAATTTTTTTTAAAAATTTATTTTAAAATTTTTTATATACTATCTTCTAATTTTGTTTATTATTTTAAAGTTTGCTTTTTAAACTTGGGGGCAATTTTATTAAATCTAAAAATATTTTTTTAAAAAAACATTGTAAACAAACTGTCCTAATTTATGTGTTCATGAAGGGGGCGGGACATTACAATGTTTTTCCTATGTTGGTCCCCGATTGCCTTTAAATAACAAAAGAAATCCATCCTCTATAAACCCTTGTTTGCAACCTCTATGTTTTTTGTTTGTTTTGTTTATTTGCAATCAATTTTTTTAAAGGGGGACCTGGTGGGCTCGGGGTAAAGGGGTCAGACTTCTATGTGGTGGCCGGGGTTTAAACCCCGGTCCCCGGCAAAGATTTATTGATTTCCCAAACCCTTCCTTTACCTACAAGACATCTTTTAATGTGGGAATGCCAGGCTCACCGTGGTTTTTGGAATTCCCCCCCCGTTAAAATGTAGGTCCTTCATTCATCTCACAATACCCTACCATTCACAATAGCGAAATGGTATAAACCCCAAAGGGAGAAGACGCGGTGTTAATAATAAAAAATAATAATATTAATAATAATAATAATAAAAATAATAAAAATTTTTTAAATCTATAAAGAGAAGGACTCTAAAAAAAGAAAATTGACGCCCGGTTTTGGACTGAATAAATGTGAAAGTAAATACAAAAAGGGTTGAATTTGAGGTATGAAGTTTTTCCGTTCCCCCAGCGAGCGCGGTTGGAGTTGAGGACTGAACCCCCATTTTTTTCTCAAAGGGGGGGATTTATGAGATGAATGGCGGGTTGGTTATTTTGAAGTCTAAAGTGTGAGTGCTGCAGCCAGGTCAGAGAATGATATAAACTTGTGTTTGGCTCATCACCCCCAAATACAAATGAAAACGAGGAGATTATTTTTATAATTTTTGACAGTTCGGACCCCCTAATTCCGGTTACCACCAATTAATATATGTTATTTTCTTAAAGGCTCTTATGCACAATGTTTTAACTTAATTTATAAAAAATTTTTCTGGTACCCGGATTGGTAGGACTTTCTTTTAAAATTACAACGCCCCCATTTAAAATTATACACCTTTTAAATATTTGGTTTTTAGATATTTAAAAAATTTTCACTATACTTTCCTATGATTTTCTTTTTTCTTTACTTCTATTTTTTCATTTATTTCCACCCTTTTTGTGAAAAAGTTTTGGGCCCTTTTTTAAGTTAAAAGGTCATTTTTAAATTTGGAGTATTACTCAAAATCATGGCGCCCACCCTTTATTTTCTAGTATTTTTGAACTTCGAACAGATACAAGATTACCTTGGTAATATAGGTTAAGTTTACCCGGTAATTATGTCTATCGCTACTGATCCCCATTTTTGCCCCAAAATATCCTTCTTGTACATCACCGCGGATACCCCGAAGGGGTTTGAGTTCAGTTTTTTTAGGGGGCTCTACCGAAGTTGGTCATTGAGGGAGCGAGGGTTTTTACTACCCCCCCCCCCCATAAAATTAAAAACATTTATTTCTTTAGAAAATTAAAAAATTTAACATAGCAATAAAACTTCATAAAAGATAAAGTTCAAATAATGTGAAGGGGAAAAAAAGAAAAAAAGTAGATTTAATTTTTTTAAAAATTATTTATAGATTGAAATTTTTATTTTTCCAATCCAAATTTAAATATTTTACAATCTTTAATATAGTAATAAAGTATTCATGTTTTAAAATATATATATGAAACTTAAAAAAAATTGATAAAGGCTTGGTGCCACTTACAAAGATTTTAAATTTCTTTTCTATAAAAAAAACAACAAAAAAAGTTTGTAAGTAAATGAATTTTTTTGATACAGTTTCATTTTTTATGAGTATTATCCAGCTTTCCAGGTCTTTGTAAATTTTTTTTTAAAATTGATTAAAAATTTTTACTTGAAAATTCCTTATTTTAATTACATTTTAGTATTTTTTGTGATTTTTTTTTATCAAATACCATAGGAATCGAAGTTTTGAGCAAATTATATTTTTAAAAGTAATTAATAACTTCCCCTAAAAAACCTCCCCCTTCTTTAAAAAATTAACGTTTTTTAAATTTTTTTTGGTATAAAACCCAAAGGCCCAAAGGAAAAAAAAGAAAATTTTTTTGTTAAAGATTAATTTTTTAGTGTAATATTCATAATAAATTACTCCTCATTACACACTGTGACTAATGTAAGATCCTACCCCCAATTAACTCTCCCCTAACGGTTGTAGACTGTTTTCAATATCACTACCATTGGAATATTTTCTAAAAGGTTGAGAGTTGTAAATATCCCCCTAATTGCTTTCTTCCTCTAAGGTGTTGGCTCTTGTCTTTATCACTACCCTAAATGCCCTTTTATCTAATGGCATTAAAAAATTGCCAATATCACGTCATTAAGGCCTTTTCCCTCTAACGGTTGTAAATTTTCTCAATATCACAACCTTATGCCCCAATTTTTTAAAGAATTTAGAATAAGTCAAAACACTTCCCCAAAACCCCCCCTCAAATGGCTAAGATAGTTGTTAATATCACTACACAAAAAGCATCTTCATCTAAACCCCTTTGACTTTGTCAAGTCAATACCTGTTCCTATTCCTTTAACGAAAATAGACCTTTGTCAATATCCCCTTTCCCAATGGCATTTCCATAACGGGTACTTCAACCATTTAAAGCATCTTCTTAACAACTTCAATAGTTGACAATATCACTATCCTAGTGTCATTTTCTTCAATAATGTATACTGTCGTAAAAAATCACAATCCCCAAAGACATCTTCCCTTTAAAGACAGGGACAGTTTTCAATAACACTACCAAATGACCTCTTTCTCTAGAGGTTTTTAGCCTGTTTTTTTCAATTACCTCCCCCAATGCACTCTTTCTCTAAGGCTGTTTATTTTATCAATAATAAATTTATGGCTCTTTCATCATTGAAACGTTGAATTGATACTTATTGCACAAATTTCATTTATCATAAATGGATTGACTTTAACCCAATTCAAAAAAAAAGTTTTGTATTGGTATAAATACAGTGAAATAAAAATCATTGGGTGTTTAAAAAATTTTGCGCCCCTAGGATTGATTAATAATTTTGTCTTCTCCCCTTTTTTTTTTGGGCAAATGCTTTTAAAAAGTTTTTTGGGGGGGGGGAGTTTGATTCGAAAAAATTCTTACGAAAATAAAACAGAATATAGTCATATTTGAAAAGGGGCCCCCATTTTTGGAAATAAATCTTAGTAACCCAGCCCAGATTAAAAACCCCACCCTCAATTAAGTTAAGCCAGAAGCAAATGTAGGTTTTTGTTTATTTATAGACACCTCTCTTTTTAGGGAAATTGTCTTCTGATTCTAGTTTTTAAAACTAAAGAAAATTTTATTACTTTCTAATAAGACCAGGGGCAATGGTAGGAAAAACATTTGGGTAGACCCAAGAGAAATTGGGTGGAAATAAGGTGGACTGGATAGAATTAAACAAAATAGGGATAGGATAAAGAGGTGGAAGGAAAATTACTCTAAATAGGGGTAAGTTTTATAGGTTTAAATAGAAAAGCTCGAATAGGGAGGATGGTTATTTTTTGAATGCGGTAACGAACTTTCAAGTTCCAAATTCAAAAAGTAATTAAGTAAAAAAGTGTTAGTAAAGCTAAAATGTTTTCGTTTAGTTTTAAAATTTGTTAATTATTTGTGTGTGTCTGTTTATATATTTGCTGGAATTTTATAGGAAAAAAAATATTTGGTTATTACTAAGCTTCTAAAAAAATTTTAAATATCTATATTAACCTTTTTACAACAACCAGAAGAATTGGGACATCACCTACCAGCCCAGTTGACTGTTCCAACCCTCTCAAAAAAAATCACGAGGCCCTCTCCATGACGCAATTCACATTCAACTAACTCGAGCTCGAGGCTCTCCGTGGACGTGTTTGGGCTACCCTCTTTTCCCTTCAAAAAAACTGAACTTCATGAGCGCGATTGTGCGCGCAAAGGCGGGCGTTTCTAAAACTTCTATGGACAATATTTTTGCTTGTGGCCGATGCTCGTTCGCTCTCGAGAGGTTCTTGAAACCCCCCTTCCCCCCCTCTTCCACACCGAGGGCACTGATTAGTAGGGTATATAATGGTTGGAGCCCAGAGTATAGTTACGCATTCCTCTGGGTTACAAAGGGAAAAACCTATCTATTGAGAGCTCTACCTCTTTTAAAAATTCACTTTGAATTAATATTTTTTTCTTTAAATGCTAAACTTCAGTATTTATTTTTTTTGAAAAGTGAATTACTATTATCAGTATATTGCTCCTTCCCCCAAGGTTTTTAAATTTGAGGTAGAACCATTTTGGCTCCCTTTATTTTTGTACTTTTTATTTCCAAAATCACGTTTTAAAAATTTTTTGGTCTGTTAAACTTAAATGAGAAAGCCATGCTAATTTATTTTTGCCGCCAGGACCCATTTTGAGTATTTGTTTTGGGTTGAGGTAGTTTATTTTTACCCCCTTGTTTTCTTTTAAGGTTGGTTAATGTGGGGCCCGGAGCCGCAGGGAGGTAAATTTTTGGTGGACATTTGTTGGTTTTTTAAAAATTAGGTATTTATTGTCTCTTTGCTTATTTAATAAATATGGGTTATTAAATGGGGGCCCGGGGGCCCCCCAGTGTTTTATCAAGGAAGAAACCATTTTTGCTAAATCTTAGGGTTTTTTGTATTTCAGACTTTTGAAATTTTATTTTGCCAAGTATATTTATAAGACTATACCTTGTTTCGGTTAGGTACTTTGATCTTCATCACCTTAGTTTTGTTAGGGTTGGCGATTTTTTGCCATTAATTTGAAAATTTTTATTTATAGTAGGGTTGGAGACCCAATTTTATTAGGTTTTACGTCGTTCCTTTGACGTCGTTTTGGGACGTCTACAAATAAGGGCCGCCTCTTATTTGTTATTTTTTGGTGCCCATCGGCCTTGGGGGTAATCCTTCTGTCTTGTTGCCCATCTGGGTTTTATCCTCGCTTGGCTTTAACTTTATGTTCCCCTCCCCCATTGAGCTTATAATTTTAATTGTGAAACAAATGTATAACTCCTTGTGTTAGCTCTGTTATTATTTTTGTGGGAAAATGGGGGGAGGACAAAACATTAAATCATGTTTCTGAAACTTTTTATGATTTTAAAATATTTTAAAAAATAACAAAATAAATAAAAATATAAAAAATTTTTTAATTTTGGTTCAAAGAAATAAGTTTGAATTTTATATACTGTTCTTCCAAACGAAAATCATGGTATATAATATATAATCTGTAAAGTCATCCCAAAAGCAAAAAAAATTTGGAATTAATATTTTTTTCATCTTTTGACGTTAGTAAAAGGTTTTATACCAGGGGGGTTAAGGTAAAAAAAGCTTTTGTCCCCAGTGTGGGTTTTCTAGTTATGAGGGGGGTCGGGTTTTTTAAAAACTTTTCGATCATATAGAGGAGCTTTTAAAAATAGTTTTTCCCTGTTTATCCCCTTCAAAAAGTTACAAATATCTTCTTAAAAATTTCGGATGGATCCTTTCAACTCAAGTGGAAAACACTTTTTAAATCTTTATGGGTAGCAAGCTGGTGTATGTAAAAAAAACCTGTAAAAAGAATTCAAAATAATGAGGTAGGAATTACGAATTTAAACCATTTTAATTTTCGAAGTATATTGTAAAAAGTTTATAAAAAAAGAAACTTTTTTTTCGAGACAAAAATTTTTTATTTTTTCTACACTTATTTTGAATAATTTTAATTTTTTTGGGTTGATTTTCCCCTTTGGTGTTTCCCTAACCCAGGGGTCAATTTTAATATATTGGGCTCCTGGTGACAGATAAAAGGAATGGAAATTCCCATAATGTATTGAGGTTTTTTTTCCATCCTCGATGGTTTCCCCCATTCTAAATTTTACTAAAATAAAAGGAAAAAAATAACTAAAGTCAAATCCTAAACTTTTTTTAATTTAAAACTAATCGTCGGATATCCCGAAAGGGGAAAAAAATGGTGTAGCAAAAAAATTTTTTTTAAGTAGATAAGAAGTTTGATCGGAAGCTAGAAATTACCTTTCAGACCCGCTTTTAAAATTAAAATTTAATTCCGATGCGTTATCTTTTTAAAAAAAAAGATCACGAAAAAAATAGTTTAAAGATTTCAACACGGATTTTTTTTTTTCCTTTAAAAACCCATATTTTAAGTTTTTTTTTAAAAAAATGTGGGAAATTTGCATCTAATTTTAAAACCCCAATATTATTATATTTAGGAGTAATAAGACTATGCTTAATGAAAAATGTTTTTTAATTTATTCTTTTGTAAAAATATAATAATTTTTTTATGAGTTTACAAAAATAAATTTTTAAAATATTTAGAACAAGGATGGCGTTTCTTTAGTTTGAGATATAATTTCGTAGTTTTTATTTTCCTTCTTTCTTTTGAATGACCCAAATCTTTGGGGTGAAGGCTGAAACCGATAAAAATCTTGACTGAAAGAGAAGGGATACATAAAACTACACAGGCCCTTGTATTTTAACCAGTTGTCTGACAATTAATAATTTTTTTTTGCTTAACGAGGGGACATCTTGACTGGAAATCAGTATTTTATTAAAATATATTTTTGTAAAATCATTATAATTTAAGAGTATATTTTTTTGGCTTTACCCAAAATAAGCTTTATCGAACGAGAAAAATTTGAGTAAATAAAATTTTTTGGCTATTTTAAGGATCAATTTGCATTCCTGGGTAATTTATATTTTTTACCTCAGTTATAAAAGTTTTACCACATAATTTAAAAACCCCCTTTAACCCCCCCCTCCTTTTTTAATTTCGATTTTAAATTCCCAAAATTTGTAAAAAATATTTCCGTCCCAATTCATGTATTCATGTAATGGGGAGTGTTTTGGTCCATCCTCTATGTTGCATCCCCTGTATATAGAAATTGCACTGATAGCGCGCCTCAACGGATTTTTGTTTGTTTTCCCCCATGTCTTACTACTGAACTTTTTACACCCCTATTTTATCCTTATCTGTTTCCAAGAGTAATTGCATTATTTCCTCTTTATAAAATTTCATGGTTTTTCAACCTCCCGTTTTTTTGGTTTTGGTTACCATACAACAATAGTATTAAGATAGAAGAAAAAGGACTCAAAAAAGGGGGCGTGATTTTTTTTCGGATCAAACTGTGTACGAATCTAAAAGTTATTTTTATGGGATAAAATTTTTTTTTTCCTCAACTGGCACTGGTTATTTAAAAGCCGAAAAGATTCTTGATCCCAACAAAAGGAGATTTTTCAAAGCTTTAAAAAGTAAATTTGTTTTTTTGAAGATATAAAATGGGGCGCATGGCCATAGCGAAGAATTCGTTTTTTTCGTGTGTCTTCGGCCCTCAAGACAAAAGAGAAACCCCTAAAATATTTCCTTTTTTATTTAATTTAAGACTAAAATTTTTGTTAAAACGATTAAGGTGGATGATATTTCTTTTGTACACAAAAAACTTAATTACTCAACCGAGTCATTTCCCCAAAACAAATTTTTATATTTGTTAGTTTTATTTTTTTTTACTAATATTTACTTACCTAAAAAAGTATCATGCCCCGGGGTTTAAAGGGTTTGCGTTGTATTTTATCTTGGACAAGATAGGTAGGATTCTTACCAAATATTGCTACAATTAAATTTAGTGCCCAGATTATTTTGTGTTTAGTTATATTTAAAATTTTTTTTTTCTTAATTGACAATTTTATTTTAACTAGAAAAAACAAAATCAAAAATTAATAGAATTTTTTTTTATGTATTGTTCTATTTAACAAACTTTCGTTTTTTTTACATTATTTCAATATTTTGGGTGTGTTTTTTTTTTCCACGGGCAAACCAGAGTATTTTTTTTTTGTACACGTAAATTTTTTGGCCCCCCCCTTTTATTCCCTTTTATTCATACTTAGGGGAATCCCGGACTACCCCTATACACTTCAGGGGGGAATTAGTAGGGGGGTTTGTGCTTTCGGGGACACCCAATTTTAAACCCGTTTTTTGGCTCCGAGATGACAGGATAGGCATGTGGGATGGGGAGGGGGGGGGAAGGGAGGGTTTGGGGCCCTCGATGTGAGGGGAGGGGTGGAGGGGGGGCAAAAAGGACTGTGTTCCCGGGGAAGGGGGGTGGTGGGGGGGACAATATTTTTTTTTGGGCGGGCTGTGATCTCCTGGGGGAGGGGGGGGGGGGGGGGGACAATATTTTTTTGGTGCGGGATTGAGGGGCCCAATGTTTCTGTGATCTTCCCGGGAGGGGGGGTTGAAGCCTAGGATGGCTGAGAGAGGGGGGGGGGGGAGACTGCATGTTCACGCCGACGGATCCCTCTAAACCCACGCAAAGCGGGGTTTACTTCCCAAATTCCCATATCCCCCAAACCCGATGGTCAAGGATATGACAAGTATTATTCCCTGCGAGTTGAGGGGGAAACGCAAATGCGGGTTTTAGGTCGTCTCACAGCCTAGGATCACTCTACCTTTACGCAAATGGGGTTCCTTCCCAATTCCATCTCCCCCAAACCCTGTGG